>OY293309.1:30165867-30433498 GCA_958502075.1 Orchestes rusci
GAACATCTGGTGTAGAAATATTACAAAAATTATACAAGATAGTGAATATTGTTTGGCATAGCAAAATGGTTTCATAAAAGTAAATTTATAAGGAGAACGGTACCACTTACGGTGATAGTACTAGAAACATTTTTTGTTTAAAATTAGATAATCTACAACTTTTCTCTACATTATTTTTTTCATAAACTAGTTATTGAAGAAATATCACTGAATATATACAGGATTCAATATAGCAACATATTTCCGTAAAAGTGGATTTTTTGGGAGAACGGTACCACTTACGGTGATGGTACTCGGGACATTTTTTGTGCAAAATTGAATTATTCACAACTTTTATTTGAACTACTTCTCTATAAAACCAATGAGTGAACAGATATCAGGCAAAATATACAGGATTAAGTGTAGCAACATGATTCCGTAAAAGTGGATTTTTGGGGAGAACGGTACCACTTAGGGTGATGGTACTCAGGACATTTTTTGTGCAAAATCAAATTATCCACAAGTTTCATTCGAACTATTTCTCTATAATCTCTATGAAACCCGTGAGTGAACAAATATCGGGAAAAATATACAAGATTTAGTATAGCAACATGATTACGTAAATGTGGATTTTTGGGGAGAACGGTACCACTTATGGTGATGGTACTCAGGACATTTTTTGTGCGAAATTAAATTGTCTACAACTTTTATTTGAACTATTTCTTCAAAAAACTGGTAAGTGAACAAATATCAGGAAAAATATACAGGATTAAGTGTAGCAACATGATTCCGTAAAAGTGGATTTTTGGGGAGAACAGTACCACTTACGGTGATGGTACTGAGGACATTTTTTGTGCGAAATTAAATTGTCTACAACTTTTATTTGAACTATTTCTTCAAAAAACTGGTAAGTGAACAAATATCAGGCAAAATATACAGGATTAAGTGTAGCAACATGATTCCGTAAAAGTGGATTTTTGGGGAGAACAGTACCACTTACGGTGATGGTACTGAGGACATTTTTTGTGCAAAATCAAATTATCCACAAGTTTCATTCGAACTATTTCTCTATAATCTCTATGAAACCCGTGAGTGAACAAATATCGGGAAAAATATACAAGATTTAGTATAGCAACATGATTACGTAAATGTGGATTTTTGGGGAGAACGGTACCACTTATGGTGATGGTACTCAGGACATTTTTTGTGCGAAATTAAATTGTCTACAACTTTTATTTGAACTATTTCTTCAAAAAACTGGTAAGTGAACAAATATCAGGCAAAATATACAGGATTAAGTGTAGCAACATGATTCCGTAAAAGTGGATTTTTGGGGAGAACACTACCACTTACGGTGATGGTACTGAGGACATTTTTTGTGCAAAATCAAATTATCCACAAGTTTCATTCGAACTATTTCTCTATAATCTCTATGAAACCCGTGAGTGAACAAATATCGGGAAAAATATACAAGATTTAGTATAGCAACATGATTACGTAAATGTGGATTTTTGGGGAGAACGGTACCACTTATGGTGATGGTACTCGGGACATTTTTTGTGCGAAATTAAATTGTCTACAACTTTTATTTGAACTATTTCTTCAAAAAACTGGTAAGTGAACAAATATCAGGAAAAATATACAGGGTTTAGTGTAGCAACATGATTCCGTAAAAGTGGATTTTTGGGGAGAACAGTACCACTTACGGTGATGGTACTTAAGACATTTTTTGTGCAGAACCAAATTATCTACAACTTTTATTTGAACTATTTCTCTATAAAACCAGTGAGTGAACAAATATCAGGAAAAATATACAGGATTCAGTGTACCAACATGATTCCGTAAATGTGGATTTTTGGGAAGAACGGTACCACTCACGGTGATGGTACTGAGAACATTTTTTGTGCAAAATTAAATTATCTACAACTTTTATTTAAACTATTTCTCTATAAAACCAGTGAGTGAACCAATATCAGGGAAAATATACAGGATTTAGTGTAGCAACATGATTTCATAAAAGTAGATTTTTGGGAAGAACGGTACCACTTACGGTGATGGTGCGCGGGATATTTGTTGTGCTAAATTGAATCATCTAGAACTTTTATTTGATTTAATTTTCTATAAAACCAGTTATTAAAGAAATATCACCGAAAATATACAGAAGGAACATATTTCCGTAAAAGAGGATTTTAGGGGAGAACGGTACCACTTACGGTGATAGTACTAAGAAGAATTTTTGTGCAAAATTAAATTATCTACAACTTTTATCTACATTATTTGCCTATAAAACCAATGACTGAAGAGATATAACTTGAACTATACAAGATTTGATGTAGCAAAATAGTTCCATAAAGGGGGCTTTTGGAGACCCTCCTTCCAGACCGCCCCCCATTATCCTTATTCAAAGAGCAATTCCCCAACATTTCTGCCCCATTGCCTCAATCCACTCTACCTTTCTCCAGGTTTTCCACCTCCCGCTATTTTCGATTCGAATCCGAAAACAAAACCTCATCGGCATTCCCTCTTACGGCAATTTAGCGTGAAAAGTCCACCATTGTCCGGCAAAAGAATAAAAGCACGTGAGCAGAGGAAATTGCACTGGCTGGACATTTTGATAATAATTCACCTGCAACGATGCGGCTATTGTGCACTCGTCATTGTGACGTCACAATGTGATGATTAAAACCGGGACCGGAAGTGAGGTACGCGAGATGCCGGAAGTTCGAGATGAAAAGTGCGCGATAATGGATAATTTAATTTTTAACAAAAATGTCAGTGGTACCATCGCCGTCAGAGGTACCGTTTCTCCAAAAAATCCATTTATGAAACTAAGTTGCTATACCTAACAAGATTCACTCTCCTGTATATTTTCAGTGATATTTCTTCAATAACTAGTTTAAAAAAAAAATAATATAAAGAAAAGTTGTAGATTATCTAATTTTAAACAAAAAATGTCCCTAGTACTATCACCGTAGGTGGTACCGTTCTCCTTATAAATTCACTTTTATGAAACCATTTTGCTATGCCAAACAAGATTCACTATCTTGTATAATTTTTGTAATATTTCTACACCAGATGTTTTTATGCAAAAATGTTACAAATAAAAGTTATGGATAATTTTATTTCCGACGAAAAATGTTCGAAGTATCATCACCGTAAGTGGTACCATTTTTCCAAAAAATCTACTTTTATAGAACCATGTTCGTAAGGTGAATGAGAAACTCATCCTTAAATAATTCTGCAGCTGGTGGTTTTATCCAAAAAACTTATTCGAAAAAGTTGTGGATAATTTAATTTTAAACAAAAATGTCATTGGTACCATCGCCGTCAGAGGTACCGTTTTTCCAAAAAATCCATTTATGAAACTATGTTGCTATACCTAACAAGATTCACTCTCATGTATAGTTTCTGCAATATTTCTACACCTGGTGCTTTTACACAAAAACTTGATGAATAAAAGTTGGAGATGATTCAATTTTCGATTAAAAATGTCCCTAGTACCATTACCGTAAGTGGTACCATTTTTCCAAAAAATCAACTTTTATAGAATCATGTACGTTAAGTGAATCAGAAACTTTCTGGATTGCTATGTGAGAAAATATCGTAGTTATAGGCTCCGCCCTTGATAAAACATGGGCGTAATCGTGAAATTGAATGGCGAATGGGAGTTGAAGAGGCGTGTCCATGATTGTTGATATGGGGCGAGTCCGAATACAGTTCCACAAGAGGCGTGTCTATGAATAAAATATATGAGTGTAGTGAGGAAATCATAGATAAGAATAAAAGGGGTGTGTCTATTGATGACATTGTTATAGAGGGCGTGTTAGCTGATGTGGGCGGAGCTATCAACATGCATTATAAAATCGGTTTTGATGGATTTAGTCTTAAAATTCAATTGCGGTTACGTGTGATGTATCAATCAATATAACCTGTCATTATACATTATAAATTAATTAATATCCCTCACTGCGGTATTATTAACATATCAATTGACAAACTGATGAAATTCAAAACGATAATTGATAGTCCCTTTCACCCCCATCCATAACAAATAGAGATATTATGTTAATAGAGATAAATCGACATAAAAGGGTTGTTATACGGGCTCAAATGAAAAAAGTTCCTAATCCGAAAATAATCATGTTTTCCTCTGTCGGCTCAAAACGATTATAATCCAAACTTCCTAATACTCTAATCAGGAGTGCACACGAAGACTTTGAGGGAATAGAAACTATTATGGGCCCTTATCGACCTTACTAGGGGCTTGGGCCAAGTTTTAATGTGTTTTCTATATACCTAGTTGCTGTCAATGAGCGAATTTCCCAATCCCGGATTAGGTTTATTGACAGGGATTTGGGGATTTTTTTTGATTGTGCTACTGGAGTGAAGCGATTTGTTGGATTTTGCCATAAGGAAACACAAAAAAAATGTTTACCATCGACTACAGACGAAAAAGAACATTCCTAAAGACATCCCTAAAGGGGCGTTGTCATTTAGATTACGCCCCGCCCCATTCTGAGTAGGTTGGGTGGAGTTAAGATTGTCCTCCCCTCTCATCCTCTGTTATGCTTCTATGTTTTTTTTTTTGGATTGAGGACGTGGGTCATGGGAGTTACGCCCTCTTTTCCTCCACTCAATTCCAGTGCGCAACTCCCCACGTTTCTACAAATTTGTCTGTTCAAGCCTACCAAAAAAAAGATTCATGGTGCTACAGAAAGTGCATCCAGAGTTCTGGAGGTAGGAAAATCCTCACAACTCCCACTTTGATATAAATTTAGGGAGCAACTCCCAAACTTCCCAATCTAGTTGCAATTGGACTTGTCGAGTAACGAATCGTTTTCGAGGTTTTCTGGGTCAGAGATTGCGTTGGTTTTGATATTTTTGCCCTTGATGTAATAAAAATTCAGCTATCTATGGTCTCGAAATAGTTATCAAGAAAATAACATCAAATTCCTGTTCCCCATACCCAAAAACCTCGAAAATGATGTTTCCCTCCTGGTAACTTCAGAACCTTGTTCTACTCCCAGAGGAGGTGAAAAGAGGAGGAAATGAGTTGCACAGGTACTTGACGAGTGACATATCGTTTTCGATGTTTTTTGGGTCAAGAAATACGTTCTTGTTGTTGATTTTGCCTTAACTATAATAACAACGGAAATATGTCACCTATCTTTGTAAGTAAAAGTGCCACAAGAAAAATAACATCAAATTCGAGATCCTCGTACCAAAAAACCTCGAAAACAAAGTGTCACACTTCCTGGTAACTCAAGAACCCCGTTCTCCTCCCAAAAGAGGTAGAAAGAGGAGGAAATGAGGTTGAAAATGTATACTACGAGTGACATATCGTTTTCGAGGTTTTTTGGGTCAAAGAATCCATCGATGATGTTATTTTTGTCCTTACTATAATAACAACGGAAATATGTCACCTATCTTTGTAAGTAAAAGTGCCACAAGAAAAATAACATCAAATTCGAGATCCTCGTATCAAAAAACCTCGAAAACAAAGTGTCACACTTCCTGGTAACTCAAGAATCCCGTTCTCCTCCCAAAAGAGGTAGAAAGAGGAGGAAATGAAGTTGAAAATGTATACTACGAGTGACATATCGTTTTCGAGGTTTTTTGGGTCAAAGAATCCATCGATGATGTTATTTTTGTCCTTACTATAATAACAACGGAAATATGTCACCTATCTTTGTAAGTAAAAGTGCCACAAGAAAAATAACATCAAATCAAATTCGAGATCCTCGTATCAAAAAACCTCGAAAACAAAGTGTCACACTTCCTGGTAAATCAAGAATCCCGTTCTCCTCCCAAAAGAGGTAGAAAGAGGAGGAAATGAAGTTGAAAATGTATACTACGAGTGACATATCGTTTTCGAGGTTTTTTGGGTCAAAGAATCCATCCATGATGTTATTTTTGTCCTTATTATAATAACAACGGAAGTATGTCAGCTATCTACGCAAGTAAAGGTGCTACAAGTAAGATAAAATCAAATTCGTGTTCCTCATACCCAAAAACCCCGAAAATGAGTCGTCACACGTCCTGTTAACTTCCAAACTTCGTCCTCCTCCCAAAAAAGATAGAAAGAGGAGGAAATGAGGTTGCAAATGCACACAATTTGTGTGAAGGAATTCATCTATGAGGATAATTTTGCCCCAACTATGATGACAACGGGAATATGTTTACTTTTAACTGAAAAAAATAGCAATCTCTGAAAATACTTGTAGGAAAAGTCTCCATTGAGGCTTGTGGACACTCAAAGGCAACAATTCCGGAAAAGTGCTTATAGGAAGAATGTATAAAGGCTTGCGGACAGCACTATGCAACATTGGATGAGTCATGCTTGTAGGAAAACAGCATTATTGAGGCTTGGGAGCTGAAAAGGCAACAATTCTCGAATAATGCTTGTAGAAAGAGTGCATTGAGGCTTGTGGACAGCACTAAGCAACATTCCATTGGTCATGTTTGAAGAAAAACGTCATCACTGAAGCTTGTGGACGGTCAAAGGCAACAATCTCTGAAAAATACTTGTAGGAAAAATGTATCAAGACTTGTGGACAGCAGTAAGCAACATTGAATGAGTCATGCTTGTAGGAAAACAGCATTATTGAGGCTTGTGAACCGTGAAAGGCAACAATCTTTGGATAATGCCTGCAGAAAGAATGTATTGAGGCTTGTGGACAGCACTAAGAAACATTCCATCGGTTATGCTTGTAGGAAAACATCTTTATCAAGGCTTGTGGAGAGTCGAAGGCAACAATCCTTGAAAAATTCTTGTAGGAAAAATGTTATAAGACTTGTGGACAGCACTAAGCAACATTGAATGAGTCATGCTTGTAGGAAAACAGCATTATTGAGGCTTGTGAACCGTGAAAGGCAACAATCTTTGGATAATGCCTGCAGAAAAAATGTATTGAGGCTTGTGGACAGCACTAAGAAACATTCCATCGGTTATGCTTGTAGGAAAACATCTCCATCAAGGCTTGTGGAGAGTCGAAGGCAACAATCCTTGAAAAATTCTTGTAGGAAAAATGTTATAAGACTTGTGGACAGCACTAAGCAACATTGAATGAGTCATGCTTGTAGGAAAACAGCATTATTGAGGCTTGTGAACCGTGAAAGGCAACAATCTTTGGATAATGCCTGCAGAAAGAATGTATTGAGGCTTGTGGACAGCACTAAGAAACATTCCATCGGTTATGCTTGTAGGAAAACATCTTTATCAAGGCTTGTGGAGAGTCGAAGGCAACAATCCTTGAAAAATTCTTGTAGGAAAAATGTTATAAGACTTGTGGACAGCACTAAGCAACATTGAATGAGTCATGCTTGTAGGAAAACAGCATTATTGAGGCTTGTGAACCGTGAAAGGCAACAATCTTTGGATAATGCCTGCAGAAAAAATGTATTGAGGCTTGTGGACAGCACTAAGAAACATTCCATCGGTTATGCTTGTAGGAAAACATCTCCATCAAGGCTTGTGGAGAGTCGAAGGCAACAATCCTTGAAAAATTCTTGTAGGAAAAATGTTATAAGACTTGTGGACAGCACTAAGCAACATTGAATGAGTCATGCTTGTAGGAAAACAGCATTATTGAGGCTTGTGAACCGTGAAAGGCAACAATCTTTGGATAATGCCTGCAGAAAGAATGTATTGAGGCTTGTGGACAGCACTAAGAAACATTCCATCGGTTATGCTTGTAGGAAAACATCTTTATCAAGGCTTGTGGAGAGTCGAAGGCAACAATCCTTGAAAAATTCTTGTAGGAAAAATGTTATAAGACTTGTGGACAGCACTAAGCAACATTGAATGAGTCATGCTTGTAGGAAAACAGTATTATTGAGGCTTGTGAACCGTGAAAGGCAACAATCTTTGGATAATGCCTGCAGAAAGAATGTATTGAGGCTTGTGGACAGCACTAAGAAACATTCCATCGGTTATGCTTGTAGGAAAACATCTTTATCAAGGCTTGTGGAGAGTCGAAGGCAACAATCCTTGAAAAATTCTTGTAGGAAAAATGTTATAAGACTTGTGGACAGCACTAAGCAACATTGAATGAGTCATGCTTGTAGGAAAACAGCATTATTGAGGCTTGTGAACCGTGAAAGGCAACAATCTTTGGATAATGCCTGCAGAAAGAATGTATTGAGGCTTGTGGACAGCACTAAGAAACATTCCATCGGTAATGCTTGTAGGAAAACATCTTTATCAAGGCTTGTGGAGAGTCGAAGGCAACAATCCTTGAAAAATTCTTGTAGGAAAAATGTTATAAGACTTGTGGACAGCACTAAGCAACATTGAATGAGTCATGCTTGTAGGAAAACAGCATTATTGAGGCTTGTGAACCGTGAAAGGCAACAATCTTTGGATAATGCCTGCAGAAAGAATGTATTGAGGCTTGTGGACAGCACTAAGAAACATTCCATCGGTTATGCTTGTAGGAAAACATCTCCATCAAGGCTTGTGGAGAGTCGAAGGCAACAATCCTTGAAAAATTCTTGTAGGAAAAATGTTATAAGATTTGTGGACAGCACTAAGCAACATTGAATGGATCATGCTTGTAGGAAAACAGAATTATTGAGGCTTGTGAACCGTAAAAGGCAACAATCTTTGGATAATGCTTGCAGAAAGAATGTATTGAGCCTTGTGGACAGCACTAAGAAACATTTCATCGGTTATGCTTGTAGGAAAACATCTCCATCAAGACTTGTGGACCAGTCAAAGGCGACAATCCTTGAAAAATACTTGTAGGAAAAATGTTATAAGACTTGTGGACAGCACTAAGAAACATTGAATGAGTCATGCTTGTAGGAAAACAGCATTATTGAGGCTTGTGAACCGTGAAAGGCAACAATCTTTGGATAATGCCTGCAGAAAGAATGTATTGAGCCTTGTGGACAGCACTTACAAACATTTCATCGGTTATGCTTGTAGGAAAACATCTCCATCAAGACTTGTGGACCAGTCAAAGGCAACAATCCTTGAAAAATACTTGTAGGAAAAATGTTATAAGACTTGTGGACAGCACTAAGCAACATTGAATGAGTCATGCTTGTAGGAAAACAGCATTATTGAGGCTTGTGAACCGTAAAAGGCAACAATCTTTGGATAATGCTTGCAGAAAGAATGTATTGAGCCTTGTGGACAGCACTTACAAACATTTCATCGGTTATGCTTGTAGGAAAACATCTCCATCAAGACTTGTGGACCAGTCAAAGGCAACAATCCTTGAAAAATACTTGTAGGAAAAATGTTATAAGACTTGTGGACAGCACTAAGAAACATTGAATGAGTCATGCTTGTAGGAAAACAGCATTATTGAGGCTTGTGAACCGTGAAAGGCAACAATCTTTGGATAATGCCTGCAGAAAGAATGTATTGAGCCTTGTGGACAGCACTTACAAACATTTCATCGGTTATGCTTGTAGGAAAACATCTCCATCAAGACTTGTGGACCAGTCAAAGGCAACAATCCTTGAAAAATACTTGTAGGAAAAATGTTATAAGACTTGTGGACAGCACTAAGCAACATTGAATGAGTCATGCTTGTAGGAAAACAGCATTATTGAGGCTTGTGAACCGTAAAAGGCACCAATCTTTGGATAATGCCTGCAGAAAGAATGTATTGAGGCTTGTCGACAGCACTAAGAAACATTTCATCGGTTATGCTTGTAGGAAAACATCTCCATCAAGACTTGTGGACCAGTCAAAGGCGACAATCCTTGAAAAATACTTGTAGGAAAAATGTTATAAGACTTGTGGACAGCACTAAGAAACATTGAATGAGTCATGCTTGTAGGAAAAAAGCATTATTGAGGCTTGTGAACCGTGAAAGGCAACAATCTTTGGATAATGCCTGCAGAAAGAATGTATTGAGCCTTGTGGACAGCACTTACAAACATTTCATCGGTTATGCTTGTAGGAAAACATCTCCATCAAGACTTGTGGACCAGTCAAAGGCAACAATCCTTGAAAAATACTTGTAGGAAAAATGTTATAAGACTTGTGGACAGCACTAAGCAACATTGAATGAGTCATGCTTGTAGGAAAACAGCATTATTGAGGCTTGTGAACCGTAAAAGGCAACAATCTTTGAATAATGTCTGCAGAAAGAATGTATCGGGGCTTGTGGCCAAAACTAAGTGAAACTCCATGAGTAATGCTTGTAGGAAAACGTCATTATTGAAGCTAATGAACAGTGGAAGGAAGAATGTTTTAAGGCTTGTGGTCACCACTAAGCAAAATTCCATGGGTTAGGCTTGTGGGAAGAATGTATTGAGGCCCGTGACATTCCATCGGTCATGCTTGTAGGAAAACGTCATTATTGAGGCTTGTGGACAGTAAAAAGCAACAATTTTTGAGAAATGCTTGAAGAAAGAATTTATTGAGGCTTGCTCTATATACCAAGTAAAATTCCATAACTAATGCTTGTAGGAAGACGTTATTATTGAGGCTTGTGGACAGTAAAAGGCAACAATTTTTGAGAAATGCTTGTAGGAAGAATTTATTGAGGCTTGCTCTATATACCAAGTAAAATTCCATAACTAATGCTTGTAGGAAGACGTTATTATTGAGGCTTGTGGACAATAAAATGCAACAATTTTTGAGAAATGCTTGTAGGAAGAATTTATTGAGGCTTGTGCTCAGTAACAAGTAAAATTCCATGAGTAATGCTTGTAGGAAGAATGTATTGAGGCTTGTGGTCCGTACTAAGTAAAATTCTATTAGTGATGCTTGCAGGAAAACATCATTATCAAGGCTTGTAGACAGTAAAAGGCTCCAATATTCCCTTAAAGTGTGCGGTTCAATAAATAAAATTAAATCCAAAAATGTAATGTTGTTGAATTGTGACGATTTTCCAGCTTTAGCTTCCACTATATTGATTCTGTTTTTTTTGCAGGTAAGGAACTGTATGTTTGACGTAAGATTTGGTGAGTGTTTAGATTTTTTTAAATATTTGAAAAATTCAATGAACGATTTGCTTGAACATCAATAACGGGGCGGTCCATTACAGTCCCGTGTGACGTCAGCGTGGCCCAGGTGGGCGGAGCCATGCGCAAATTTTAATATTTAATTACTACGTTATTAAACTATAAAACAATGATAAATTTGCTTCTGAGACATTAATATGAAATGGCAAAATCTATATAATTTGTCCCCCTACTAATCTGTTCCACCCCTTACATCATCAAGGGATGGGGACGGGAGACATCTTATCTTGAAGGGATGTGAATTTCGTCACACTCTGATAACTACATGGGGTGGAAATGCAGAGATAACACAAGATACGATCTTCTAATTAATTCCGATTCGAGAAGGAAAAAATCTTATTATCCAAAATACACCGGTATAACATTCTAGGTCCCATCTGCCACTCCAGTGTCCTAATTTAATTGGTTCCGAAATGGTTATAATTCGGAAATGGCTAAACCAAATTCGATTACGTGCATTTGCCGAACTATAATCGACAACTTCGACAACTCCACTGTTTGTGCGACTTCATAATTGCCAGTTTGGCTCGACACTTTGGATAAGTTGATTGCCAAAGATGGCCTGGATAGTTTGAGTTAATGATTTGTTTTTGTGATTTGGGACATTTTTGTGGACGACAACAACACACATAAAATAAAAGGGGGAGGAAGCTGTTATTAGTAGAACCTACCTCTTGTTATGGCCACACCCATTTTTAAATCACCAAATGTCTACATTTCCAAATTGGTTAAAATTTTATTATTCTTCCCAAACCCCCTAAACATTTAAGAGGCTAAAAATATAGTCAAAAAGTTATCCAAAACAAAAATGATATAATTAGCGGAATTTAAACGTGACTACTATGAACATAAAATGATGGAGGAGGTGCTTGTATTGGCCACACCCAAAATTTGCGATGCTGGGTGGGGCTACACCCTAAATTGGTAAATATCGAGGTCAACAGACTGTTTTCAACCGCACGTTTTTTGGAAATATGAAAAATTTCGGATTCTTGATGCTATTATTTTTCTCATTTTGACTCCACCTTCTCACGAATATCAATAGATAAGTGGGCCGATAGGTTCCACCTTTTTAAAGTGGGCGGTCTTATCTTTTGTCCGGCGTGTGGAAATGGTTGAGATTTAAATTCTGATTAATAAGAAGGCATTAATGATTGGAGGACGGAGCACAATCACAAGCTCCGCCTTCAATCCGATTTGTTCCTACCCTAGAAGGTGGGGCTATAAGATTAAATGAAGCTCCACCTACTTTAACGATAAATGGCCGAACCCTATCAAGGTAGGTGGCCTTATCTTTCGTTCGGTGTGTGCAAGTGGTTGAGAAAATAGATTTTGATAAAGGGAAAGACCGCAATCAGAAGCTCCGCCCTCCCACCTGTTAAACAATTAAATCTCAATTAAATCTAGTTTCTATCCTATATATAGAAGGCGGAGCTCTATGATAATATACGCTCCGCCCTTATGGAAACGGATTGATGTAAAGAGATATTATTGAAATTGGACTCCATCTACTCAAACGATAAATGGGCGAGTTCTAGTAAATAGGCGATAGGCTCCGCCCTCTTGAAACAAGGTGGTCTTAGCTTTTGTTTGGCGAGTGCAAATGGTTCAGAAGTGAATTCTAATAAAGGGGCAAACTTTCATCTATCAAGAGATTTTCAATTTGTATTTACAACACCAAGTCAAAATAGTTGATAATTTTTTGAAAAATCGTCACATTCTTATTGGAAAACCGATTTTTAATTTTCAAAAACCAAATTGTAGCCAAAACCCTTTCTAATCACCCTGTATAGTTACACTTTCATCAACATTTGTAAGGAATAATATACAAGGTGATTTATGACACCAAGTCAAAATATTTGATAATTTTTTGAAAAATCATCACACTTTTATTGGTAAACCGATTTTTAATTTTCAAAAACCGAATTGTAGTCAAAACCCTCTTCAATCATCCTGTATAATTGGACTCTGACAAAAATGTGTTGGAAATAATATACAGAGCGATTTATTAAACGATGTCAAATGCCACAAAAAAATGTTGATAATTTTTTGAAAAATCGTCACACCTTTAATGGTAAACCGGTTTTCAATTTTCAAGAACCAAATTGTAGCCAAAACCTTTCCCAATCACCTTGTATAGTTAAACTTTGATGAACATTTCTTGGAAATAATATACAGGGTGATTTATGACACCAAGTCAAAACAGTTGATAATTTTTTGAAAAATCGTCACATTATTGGTCAACCGATTTTCAATTTTCAAAAACCAAATTGTAGCCAAAACCTTCTTCAATCACTCTGTATGATTGGACTTTGATAAAAACTTGGTGGAAATAATATACAGGGTGATTTATGAAATTATGTCAAATGCCCCACAAAATTGCTTGATCATTTTTTGAAAAATCGACACACTTTTATTGGTCAATCGATTTTCAAATTTTAAAAACAAAATTGTAGCCAGAACCTTCTTCAATCCCCCTGTATAATTGGACTTTGACGAAAACTTGTTGGAAATAATATACAGGGCGATTTATGGAACGATGTCAAATGCCCTTCAAAATTCTCGATTTAACAAAAACCAAAATGTAGTCAAAACCTTTCTCAATCACCCTGTATAATTGGACTTTGATGAAAATTTTTTGGAAATAATATACAGGGTGATTTATGACACTGAGTCAAAAAAATTGGTAATTTTTTGAAAAATTTTCACACTTTTATTGGTGAAATGGGATTATTGAAATTGGCCTCCCCCACTCAAATCGATGAGCTCCTCCTTCTTAAAGTAGGCGGTGTAATCTTTTGCATAGGCGGGGCTATATTTTTTTGATTGCGTTGGCTCCGCCCTTTAGGAAACAAATAGATGTGAAAAGAGATTATTGAAGTCGATTGTTAGGCGTGCGATAATGAATCCATAGGCCCCGCCCCTCTTGAAAGTAGGCGGTCTTGTTTGCTGCTCGGCGTGTGCAAATGAGTTTGGAAAAAATATTTTTATATCATAGAAAGTGAAGGCAATTCGGAAGAAGTGGAAGACCAATAATAATTGGAGGACGGACCCAATAGGAGACAATTATATGCGAGTCTATATGATTGTGTACGCCTTCCTTAAAGATGGCGGGTCTTTTCTTTTGCTTTGAGTGTGGAATTGAGTCCGAATAGAATATGTTTCTATCATAGATGTTGTAGCTAAATGATTGGGGGCGGAGCAAAGTAAGATAGAGGCTCCTCCTCTCATGAATGTATCTTGACGTAGATGTTGACAAATTGGAGCAGCTGCTTTCTTAAAGGGCGGGGCTAAATGACTGTTCACGCCCTGCCTTTATTGATACAAATTGATGGATAACAAACTCCACCCAATCAACTAAAATGATGAACTTGCTCTAGTCAAAATAGAGCGGCTGACTACAATGATAGATCAAACATTTTGCCAAAGAAACTTGCTCATCGATGATTTGGAGGCGGGGCATCAGAAAGTCCGCCCTCTCACAAATACGAATAGAACCAATCATAGAAGGTGGGGCTGTATGAATGTGTACGCTTCGCACCCTAGTGGAAATAGATTGATAAGAAATTGAGCTCCGCCCACTTAAATAATTGATAGGCGTGGCTTGTGTCGTTGCAAACTATATCATCCATCGTCCGCAGAACTCAATACAACTGCAATCACTCAAAGTAGCTCAATCCCGAGGGAAAAAGCAAAATTAGATAGACACTCCATTCAGCAGACTATCTAGTTACAGATCGGCATTGTCAAAGCCACAATACGCCCTGAGAAAAAAGGGGAAAAATCGCGGCGGACTCTTGACAATGAAAAATATGGGAAAAGGATTCGGCAAAAACGAAAAAGCCCGATGATTTATTTCGAAAAGACGAGAATAATGCGGACTCTGTAGGTCATTAAATATTTCCAGCAGGATAAATCTACATTGTTGAATGGGTTCTTTAAGGAAAGGAGTTCGTAAAGTCGGAACGTTTTTTGCTATTCTGAATATTTTGTAAATTATTATTTTTCAGGAGTTGCTTTCATTTCCGTTCACGTAATAATGTATGCGAATGCGAATGTAGATGAACCCTTTTCTTCTGCTTATTTTACATGACGCAGCAAAGTTGGCAAAAATCTTGACTTGAGCAAGTTTTTTTGAAAAAATTCTTGCTTAATTATTTTAGTCAGACAAAACTAGCCTCACTTCATGTGCTGCATTATACCTCTATAAGTAGAAATGACAAAGTTGGCGAAAATCTTGCCTTGAGCAAATTTTTCTGAAAAAATTCTTGCTTAATTATTTGAGTCAGACAAAACTAGCCTCACTTCATGCGCCGCACTTTACCTCTATAAGTGGAAATAACAAAGTTGGCAAAAATCTTGCCTTGAGCAAATTTTTCTGAAAAAATTCTTGCTTAATTATTTTAGTCAGACAAAACTAGCCTCACTTCATGTGCCGCACCATACCTCTAAAGGTTAAAATAACAAAGTTGGCGAAAATCTTGACTTGAGCAAGTTTTTCTGGAAAAATTCTTGCTCAATTATTTTAGTCAGACAAAACCAGCCTCATTTCATGTGCCGCATTATACCTCTAACAGTAGAAATAACAAAGTTGGCAAAAATCTTGAATTGAGTAGGCTTTTTTGAAAAAATTGTTGCTTCATTATTTTAGTCAGACAAAATTAGCCTCACTTCATGTGCTGCATCATACCTCTATAAGTAGAAATGACAAAGTTGGCGAAAATCTTGCCTTGAGCAAATTTTTCTGAAAAAATTCTTGCTTCATTATTTCAGTCAGACAAAACTAGCCTCACTTCATGTGCTGCATTATACCTCTATAAGTAGAAATAACAAAGTTGGCGAAAATCTTGACTTGAGCAAGTTTTTTTGAAAAAATTCTTGCTTCATTATTTTAGTCAGACAAAACTAGCCTCACTTAATGTGCTGCATTATACCTCTATAAGTAGAAATAACAAAGTTGGCAAAAATCTTGACTTGAGCAAGTTTTTTTGAAAAAAATCTTGCTTCATTATTCTAGTTAGACAAAACTAGCCTCACTTCATGTGCTGGATTATACCTCTATAAGTGGAAATAACAAAGTTGGCAAAAATCTTGACTTGAGCAAATTTTTCTGAAAAAATTCTTGCGTAATTATTTTAGTCAGACAAAACTAGCCTCACTTCATGTGCTGCATTATACCTCTATAAGTAGAAATAACAAAGTTGGCGAAAATCTTGACTTGAGCAAGTTTTTTTGAAAAAATTCTTGCTTCATTATTTTAGTCAGACAAAACTAGCCTCACTTCATGTGCTGCATTATACCTTTATAAGTAGAAATAACAAAGTTGGCAAAAATCTTGACTTGAGCAAGTTTTTTTGAAAAAATTCTTGCTTCATTATTTTAGTCAGACAAAACTAGCCTCACTTCATGTGCTGCATTATACCTCTATAAGTAGAAATAACAAAGTTGGCAAAAATCTTGACTTGAGCAAGTTTTTTTGAAAAAAATCTTGCTTCATTATTCTAGTTAGACAAAACTAGCCTCACTTCATGTGCTGCATTATACCTCTATAAGTGGAAATAACAAAGTTGGCAAAAATCTTGACTTGAGCAAATTTTTCTGAAAAAATTCTTGCCTAATTATTTTAGTCAGACAAAACTAGCCTCACTTCATGTGCTGCATTATACCTCTATAAGTAGAAATAACAAAGTTGGCGAAAATCTTGACTTGAGCAAGTTTTTTTGAAAAAATTCTTGCTTCATTATTTTAGTCAGACAAAAGTAGCCTCACTTCATGTGCTGCATTATACCTCTATAAGTAGAAATAACAAAGTTGTCGAAAATCTTGACTTGAGCAAGTTTTTTTGAAAAAATCCTTGCTTCATAATTTTAATCAGACAAAACTAGCCTCACTTCATGTGCCGTACTATACCTCTAAAGGTTAAAATACCAAAGTTGGCAAAACTCTTGACCAGGGTAAGTTTTCTCGATCAAATTCTTGCCTCATCATTTTAGTCAGACAAAACCACTTTTTTACAGTAAACAGTTCCCCATGCAAACCATCTCACATAATTGCCAATATAAATCACTTTTTGCTCCACCCCGGTACAAGCAAACCGTAATTCGGCACCATTCCTGCAGGAATAACATCATCTGGCATAGGGGAATATCAATTATTCTAATCCCCTATAACTCTATTTCATGGATATGGCCTTTTTCAGTTGTCCCGATCCGATACAGCATGCAGGGACTGATACTGATAGAGCCCAGTCAGTGTTATCTAAATATATGGACTGTGACTGGAATGACACACTAGCAGTGTACAGTGTTTGCTTATTCGGTTATGGTAATCGAGAATGGTCTATTGAGAAGCGGTTACGTGCCATTTCGTATGCATTGAACTTTTCCCAACAATCAATGATGTGTGAATCAAATGAAAAAAATCACTGTCCCATGCTCCGCCCATTTAATTAAACCCATATAATCCGGTTTTGGGTAAATTGCCGAATTATTCATAGAGACACAATTGCATCTTGCAAGGAAATCCCTACAAATTGTCACAGCTGTCGCGTAATATTATGCTATTATTTTCCAGGTTTTGAGGAAAATGGAATAAGTGGGTTGACTGTGAATGGGAACAGGTGTTGAGTTATACAAGAGAAAATAATCTCATCTCTGGAAAAAAAGGCGAAGCCCTATTACCATCAAAGGGGGCGGAGTCTGTGAATAGAACACGCCCTATCCCAAATTTGACAGATGATGTTAACGTTAACCCCGCCCTTTGACTTACCTTCATATGTCAATTTTCGTTTCATCCCACTTGATTGATTGAGGGCGTATCCTTTCCTTGAAATGGGCTTGTTAGAACCGGGAATTTTGAACAGTTTCCAATATTTTAATTTTTTACCTTTTGTATTTTGAAGTTGTCATTAAAAAATTTGTCAAAACGAAAAAACCTCTTTTTGAGAAGAGAAAAAAGTTTTACTCCATTTTCCAGCCACTCCTCAATTGTCTGATTTGATATTACTGTATTATCGGTTAGATATTACGTAATAATTACATTTGGAGGCCCCGGCGAGATAATTATTGTGATAGGACATTGAGAGGAAATTTCCCGATAGCTGAGATATGGAGGTTTTGATAAGAAAGTTGGATGTATCTAGAAATGCATTTCAACGAATCCATGAAGATACAGTGAGGATTTTGAGATCAGAGAATTCAAATCTACATTTAATTAAAGGTAATTTGACAGTACTTCAAGAGAAGTCAAATTCCTTGAAAGATTTGGATACTGAGTATATTAATTATATATTAGAGAATGATCCTGAAGGCATTGATATTGATACTGAAATGACCATAGCTGATGAATATTCATGTAAATATCACACCATCAAAAATGAGGTTGAAGAAATGATTAGTATGTCAAAAGTGACAGAGACTCCTCAATTTAAGGAAAATTCACATTCATGTTCGTCACATAATAAGCTAAAATATCCTGAAGTACAATTTCGGAAGTTTGGTGGAGATATTCGTGAATGGTTATCATTCTGGAGTCAGTTCAAAAGGATCCATGAAGATAAGACTCTACTGAGTGAAGATAAACTACAACTTTTAATTCAAGCTACAATTCCCAAATCCCGTGCACGACAAATTGTTGAAAGCTATCCACCTATTGCAGAAAATTATCCAAAAGCCATTGAAAGTTTGATTCAACGTTTTGGAAGACAAGATTTACAAGTAGAGTAGAGTACGTGAACTTTTGAAAGCTGGTACTGAGTAATTTAAATAGCCCGTCTAAATTAAGCTATTTATATGATAAAATTGAGACACAGCTTCGATCATTGGAAACATTGAATGTGACGTCTGAAACTTGTTCCGCAATGTTATTACCTTTGGTAGAGTCTTGTATTCCTGAAGAGATATTGAGAGCATGGCAGAGAAATGCAAATTTTCATGATGATGATAATTCAAAAATACGATTGGATAATCTTATGAAATTTATACGGAAAGAAGTAGAGAGTGAAGAACGAATCGCTTTAGCATCCACAGGATTTGGTGAGAAATCTCGAAGAAAAGATGTAATGAATGAAGTATCTTCACGTTCATCCATTCCAACTACTAGTGGCTTAATCAACAACAGATTAAAGTGTGTATTTTGTACCAAACAACATTTCAATAGTGAATGCCCGGATGCCATAGCATGGACGTTAATTGAACGAAAAAAAGTTTTATCTGAAAAAGGATGTTGTCATACATGTTTAAGATTTGGACATATATCACGAAAATGCAGGGTTGCAGCCAAACTTAAGTGTCAACACTGCGAAGGTAATCATGTAGCTTTGATGTGCCCACGAAGTAATAGTCTTTCAAAACCAATTGAAATAATTTCAGTTTCTGAAGGTTTATACAATGCCTCTTATAGCGAAGAAGTGTTCCTGCAGACTTTAGTGATAATTTTGAAAGGCAGGGAGAAATCACGTCCAGCTAGAGCTATAATTGACACTGGATCTCAGAAAACCTACATAAGCAAAGATCTAGCTCTGGATATGAAGTTTGAAATTATCAGGAATGAAGAATTAATCCATGGAATGTTTGGAGGTGTTTGTTCAGAAGCTATTGATCATACATGTTACAGAATTTTCGTGGAAAATCCGGAAAGCCATTATCAATGTCATTTTGAAGCATTAGATCAACCAGTTATATGTACAAATGTCTCAAGTGTGAAAAATGGTCCATGGATGGAAGAGTTGAAAAATTTGAATATCAAAGTAAATGATATCAATCAAGGTCCAATAGAAGTCTTAATTGGAGCTGATATTGCGGGAAAAATTTTATGTGGACCTCGACATATCTTAAAGTGTGGATTAGTTGCTATGAAAACTTCATTGGGATGGACCTTGATGGGAAAAACATCAACATTACAACGTAGAGATAATAAGTCATCATATATGGTAGCTTCAACATTATTGAGTACAACAAAATTGTCAGATATGTGGAGTTTGGAAATTCTTGGAATTGAGAATCCAGAAGATCAAAAATCCAAAGAAGATATCCAGTGTGAGGTTCTAGAAAATTTCCTGAAAACAATTACTAGAAAACCAGATGGAAGATATGAAGTAACAATGCCTTGGATTAGAGGACATCGACCATTACCCAGCAATTTGAATATTGCTAAAAAAAGACTTGATAGCCTACTGATCAAACTCAAAAAGGATGGATATTACAGTGATTACGATCAAATCTTCAAAGATTGGTTAGAAGAAGGTATAATTGAACAACTGCCCAACAATGTCCAGGGTGATACTGTACATTATTTGCCCCATCGACATGTGATAAAGCTGTCCAGTGCTACCACAAAATTACGACCTGTGTTTGATGCTTCAGCAAGTGAAAAAGGAAGCCCATCGTTAAATCAATGTTTGGAGAAAGGTATGAATCTAATAACGTTAATACCTTCATTATTAATAAGTTTCCGAAAGTACAAGATTGGTGTGATATCGGACATTAGAAAAGCGTTCTTGCAGATAAGCCTTCATGAGACAGAGAGAGATTTTTTGAGGTTCTTATGGTATGACAAAGATGGGAAGCTATTAGTATACAGACATACCAGGGTTGTTTTTGGAGTAACATCTAGTCCATTTTTACTGAATGCAGTAATTAAGCAACATTTACAGAACGTTCTGGATGAAAAGCGAGAGGATTTAGATGAAGAAATTATTTTAAAGCTGAAGAATTCTTTCTATGTTGACAATTGTATTACGAGTGTAGATACCGAAGAAGAGATGAAAAACTTTATTCAGCAATCAATTCAAATTTTTGCTGAAGCCAAGTTGGATCTGAGATTATGGGAATCTACAATAACTACAGCCAATATCAATGAGAAATGCCTTTCTTCCGTATTGGGATTGAACTGGGACCGATTTGAAGATACTTTACAAATATGTCTGGATAACTTGAAGAATATTGACACAAATAAAGTCACTAAGAAGTTGATGTTGTCCGTAACAAATAGGATATTTGATCCCCTTGGTTTTATATCACCCGTTCTCTTATGTCCAAAAATATTATTACAGAAAACATGGATGATTCGTATAAATTGGAATACTGAGGTACCCGAAGATATAAAAGATCAATTTATTCAGTGGTTACAAGGTTTGAGTGTCCTATCTTCATTGAAGATTCCCAGATGGTTCTTCACTAAGAAGCCGAATAAATTGAGTATTCACATATTTTGTGATGCAAGTAAAGATGCTTACGCCACTGTTATTTACTTGAGAAATGAGGGAGAAGAATCAGATGTGTCCATTCAATTAGTTCAAGCAAAGTCTCGAGTGTCACCAACTAAGAAGCTTTCCATTCCCAGATTAGAACTTTTAGCTGCTACAATCGGAACTAGATTATTTACTTCTGTGAGAAAATCTTTGGGCTATGATGAAATTTCCACATATTTCTGGACGGACTCAACAGCTGTTTTATCTTGGATAAAGCTAAGAGAAAATTGGAAACCTTTTATATGGAACCGAGTGGAAGAAATACGAAGATTGAGTCAAATATCTGATTGGAACTATGTGCCAGGGAGTATGAATCCGGCTGACTTGCCTTCCCGAGGGTGTACCACAACACGGTTGTTAGAATCTTGTTGGTGGAAAGGACCTGATTGGTTACGAGATGGGAGTATGTTTTGGCCTGCACAAGATTTCCATCATGATGAAACAGAGGTAATGGACGAAAAAAGGAAGACGGTTGTGAATTTACTATCAACAGGAAAAATTGATTTCTCACAATTTTATAGAAAATTCTCAAAATTCAGCAGGATAGTCAAATTGATAGGTTGGATCAGAAGATTTATCTGTAATGCACGAAAATCAAGAAATTCAAAAAATAAAGCTGATTATCTTACCTTTGAAGAATTACAAGAGGCTGAAATGATTTTGTTAAGAGGTGTTCAACAGGAAAGTTTCAAAAATGATCTTCATATGCGTCAATTTATGATGATTATGGATGAGAATCAAATCATTAGAATCAAAACAAAAATCACAGAAAGAGATGATACTGAGAATTTTCGATATCCGATACTTTTACCAAATAAACATCCAGTAGTGATTAGATTAATTTTTGATACTCATGTGAAATTATGTCATGCAGGAGTACAGATTCTTATGGCCAGTTTAAGAGAGAACTATTGGATTATAGGAGGGAGACGATTAGATGCACCATCTGTTGCTTTACCCATGAATCGAGTTAAGGATGCTGCAGTTTTCGAAGTGACTGGCATCGACCTTTTTGGACCTTTATTTTTGAAACAGAAAGTCAAAGTATGGGTTGCCATTTTCACTTGTGCCATTTATCGTGCGGTACATTTGGAGATTGTATCCTCTTTAAGGACAGACAGTTTGGTAAGATCATTCAGAAGATTCATTGCAAGACGTGGAAGACCTAAAACAATTTATATCGACAATCAAACCAACTTCACTGGATGTCAGAATTTGTTAAACTCATTGGATTGGATCGAGCTAAGAAATTTTTATGAGATTGAGAGAATAGATTGGAAGTTCAATCCTCCAGCTGCTGCATGGTGGGGAGGATGGTGGGAGAGATTGATTCGTATAATCAAACAAACTCTATTCAAAGTATTAGGACGGGCATGTTTGGGCTACGAAGAGTTGGAGACGGTTTTATGTGACTGTGAAGCAATGATGAATTCCAGACCACTCACTTATATATCTGAAGATACTTCAGATCTTGTGCCTTTAACACCCAAAATATTTTTGCAAGATATTCAACAAACTGGTATCATAGATTTGGATTCCATCGAAGCCACATATTTGAGAAGAAGAAATCAATATAGAAACAAGCTTAAATCAGATTTATTAAAACGTTTTCGAAAAGAATATATGGGACAGTTGATTTTGAGAAACAACAACAGAAAAACAAGACTAATCAAAGTTGGAGAGCTTGTTCTCATTGAAAACGAAAATGAAAAAAGATTGGATTGGCCATTAGCAAGAGTAGAGGAGGTGATATATGGAAAAGATGGACATATCCGAGTTGTGAAGTTGAAAACATCCTATGGTTATTTGGTCCGTCCTATTCAACATATTTTTCCATTAGAATTGGAAGATGGAAACGAGTATTCAATAATTGAGAGTAAGAAACATCATCAATTTCCCGAAGGCGATCTTAGTGAGAGAAAAACGAGATCTGGAAGAAGAATTAACCCTCCCAATAGATTGAATTTATGAAAATCTCTACCAGAGAATTTCTTTTAGTTAATGGGAGAATGTTAGAACCGGGAATTTTGAACAGTTTCCAATATTTTAATTTTTTACCTTTTGTATTTTGAAGTTGTCATTAAAAAAAAATTTGTCAAAACGAAAAAAAAACCTCTTTTTGAGAAGAGATAAAAGTTTTACTCCATTTTCCAGCCACTCCTCAATTGTCTGATTTGATATTACTGTATTATCGGTTAGATATTACGTAATAATATGTGAGAAGGGAGGGGCAGTTATAAGATCCGCTCTCTCAAAATCACATGGAAGTGTATGTTGTGATGATGGAAGGGAGAAAGGTTTAATTATTTCAAGTTCTCATCACAAAAGTTGGAGCTTTGTTACATAGGCTCCGCCCTCTTGAAAGCAACTGCGTATTCGAAGAAAATATTTTCCTATCGTAGGAGGAGCTGAAACATATTATCATAGGCTCCGCCTTCGGGAAAATAATAATATTGCAAGGTGGGGAAAATGTATTAATCAAGGAACCGATGAATTTTGCTTGAAAAATAAAGAAATATATAAGAACCTTTCAAAGTTAACCAAAAAAAAAACCTAGTCAGACATACACCATCAACCTTTCCAGACCACTTAAAGAAATCTTTAGCCACGCTCCGCCGGCTCGTCACGTGCGTGACACGTGCTAAAGCAGCGTGAAAGCGTCAGTGAACATTACACACAGAAACTCGAAATGCTTGAAAAATCAAATAAAAGAAAAAGTGCTCAAAGTACGACGAATAAGTAGTTCAGTATGACGTTTAATTTTGATTTAGTGCACAGATCATAGAGGGTGGGATTGATAGCAAAAGCGCCATCTATTGCTTATTTTCAAGCCTACATGCTACGTTCAGATTAAATTATTGAACTCAATAAACAAACAAAAAACAACTTTACCATATTTACAAAATCTACCAAATCAACAAAATTACAACCTTACAAATTTATTCATTAAATAATAGAATTATAATCTGAAATGTATCAAATAAATACGATATTTTATAAAATGTACTATACATTTACAAAGTTTACCAAACTCACCTAGTTCACAATATTACTAAAGTTAATTTTCAAGATTTTGTAAATGTTGTAAATTTGGTGAGTGGTAAATCTGCAGAATTCAAGATAACAAACTCACAAAATTACGTGAGACCCATCATAGCCTGTACGTACAACATTTAAAAAAAAATTAAATTCACCAAAAGAAAACAAAAAACTTACAATAGAAAGTATACAACATTCACCAATTTGATCAAATAGCAAATACATCAAATTCACAACATTTTAAATTCATCATATTAAAAAAATCCACCAAGATAACAAATTTTACATAATCATAGAATTTACAAATTGAGAATTGTCCATAAAACTTACCAAACCCACAAGATCCACATGATTTACAAAATTTATAATTTCACGAAATTACAGATATGTAGGATATAGGTATCAAATTCACAAAATTATGACTTTTACTAAATTAGGTAACCATTACAAAATGTACAAAATCACAGAATTACAAAATTCAAAAAATTACAGAATTTACAGAAATAAAAATGAGAAATTATTACAAAATTCACAGAATTACAAACTTTTCGAAAGGGAAGATGAAGAATTACAAAATTTACAGAATCACAAAATCTATAAATTCGCAGAAGTACTCATACAAAATTAAAAGGCGACAAAGGAAAAAAACAACATTTACAAAATTACAATTAAATTACAAAATTAATTTTTGTGGTTCTGTAAATGTTGTTTGGTAAATCTACAAAATTCAAGTTTACTAATTCACAAGCTTAGTCAAATTAAAAACATTCACAAAATACAATTAAACACATTCTGATATCAAAGACATGAAATTTACAAGATTCAAATTAAACCAAATCAACAGAATTCACCAGAATTACAACATAATATACAAAATTACACAAATTTGCAAAATTATAAAATTTACCAAACTTACAAAATCTACAAAATTCAGCAAATTAACAATTTTACAAATTTACAAAATACATAGAACCTACTAAATATGCATGCCAAACTTACAATATTTACCGAATTAACCAGATTTACAAAATAACAACTTTTACATAATTACAGAATTCACAACAGGGAGGGAAAAGAATTACAAAATGTACTTACAAAATTTACAAAATCACCAGAATTATGTTTACAAAATTACAATTAAATTACAAAATTATTTTTTGTAGTTCTGTAAATGTTGTTTGGTTAATCTACAAAATTCAAGTTTATAAATTCACAAGCTTAGTCAAATTAAAAACATTCACAAAATACAATTTAACACATTCTGATATCAAAGACATCAAATTTACCAGATTCAAATTAAACCAAATCAACAGAATTACAACATAATAGGTATACAAAATTACACAAATTTGCAGAATTATAAAATTTACCAAACTCTCAAAATCTACAAAATTCAGCAAATTAACAATTTTACAAATTTACAAAATACATAGAACCTACTAAATATGCATGCCAAACTTACAATATTTACCGAATTAACCAGATTTACAAAATAACAACTTTTACATGATTACAGAATTCACAACAGGGAGGGAAAGGAATTACAAAATGTACTTACAAAATTTACAAAATCACCAGAATTACATCATTTACAAAATTACAATTAAATTACAAAATTAATTTTTGTAGTTCTGTAAATGTTGTTTGGTTAATCTACAAAATTCAAGTTTATAAATTCACAAGCTTAGTCAAATTAAAAACATTCACAAAATACAATTTAACACATTCTGATATCAAAGACATCAAATTTACCAGATTCAAATTAAACCAAATCAACAGAATTCACCAGAATTACAACATAATATACAAAATTACACAAATTTGCAGAATTATAAAATTTACCAAACTTACAAAATCTAGAAAATTCAGCAAATTAACAATTTTACAAATTTACAAAATACATAGAACCTACTAAATATGCATGCCAAACTCACAAACTTACAATATTTACCATATTAACCAGATTTACAAAATAACAACTTTTACATGATTACAGAATTCACAACAAGGAGGAAAAGGAATTACAAAATGTACTTACAAAATTTACAAAATCACCACAATTACATCATTTACAAAATCACAATTAAATTACAAAATTAATTCTTGTAGTTCTGTAAATAATGTTTGGTAAATCTACAAAATTCAAGTTTACAAATTCACAAGCTAAATCGAATTAAAAACATTCACAAAATACAATTTAACACATGCAGATATCAGACATCAGATTTACAAAATTCAAAATAAACCAAATCAACAGAATTCACCAGAATTACAAAATAATTTACAAAATTACACAAATTTGCAGAATTATAAAATTTACCAAACTTATAAAATCTACGAAATTCAGCAAATTAACAATTTTACAAATTTACAAAATATACATAGAACCTACTAAATATGCATGCCAAATTCACAAACTTACAATATTTACCGAAATAACCAGATTTACAAAATAACAACTTTTATATGATTACAGAATTCATAACAGGGAGGGAAAGGTATAACAAAATGTACCTACAAAATTTACAAAATCACCAGAATTACATCATTTACAAAATTACAATTAAATTACAAAATTAATTTTTGTAGTTCTGTAAATGTTGTTTGGTTAATCTACAAAATTCAAGTTTACAAATTCACAAGCTTAATCAAATCAAAAACATTCAGAAAATACAATTAATTACATTCAGATATCAAAGACATCAAATTAACAAAATTCACCAGAATTACAACATATACAAAATTACACAAATTTGCAGAATTATAAAATTTACCAAACTTACAAAATCTACAAAATTTAGCAAATTAATTTGACAAAGTTACAAGATTCATAGAGCCTACTAAATATTTCAATTTCACAAACTTACAATAGATTTACAAAATCACAACTTTTACATAATTACAGAATTCACAAGGGGAAGGAATTACAAAATTTACTTAAAAAATTTACAAAATCAGAGGATTATAAAATTCAAAAAATCATAGAGTTTACTGAAGGGAGGCTGAAGAATCACAAACTGTACAGAATTAAAAATCCACAGTCACAAGATTATAAAATTACGGATCTCACAAAAATAAGACTAATTATAAAATTTACATAATTCAAACAATTACAGAATTAACAAAAAGGAGGATACTTATCACTATCGTTATTAAAAAACATAGAGAATTCACAAAAGAGAGGGAAAGAAATCACAGAATATGTACAAAATTTACAGAATTACAGAATTTACAAAAGGCAGGTAAAGAAATAATATCAACATCAATAGAGTTCACAAATTCACGAACTAAAATATTTACAAAATTACAAAATCTACAAAAGGAAGTGTAAGGAATAACTACAACATTAAAAATGAAATTACATTGTCTGTGGCTGTACTTTCACATCGATGATTAGAACAAATAAATAAACATTAAATGTAAATTCCTTCAAATAAGTTAACAACCCGTCTAATCGGTCATCCACAAAAACCAAAAACACTCGTCGACAAAAGCATATGAATTTTACATCTCTTCCAAAGTCACTCGAGCAAAAACTTCCGGCCCAGTGAACTCCGCGCGTACACACAGACCCACAGACAACTCACTCGAACAACAAAAGTAGAAAAAGGAAAGTCGGCAAAACATTATACACTGAAGTGGTTTGTTCGCGAACTCCTCCGGAATAAATATTTTTTGCCACTCGACTTAAAAAAAGGAGTTTCACAAAAGGAGTTGCATCTCCCGGATGCCCCCATTGCCAATTCTGGCCAGGTTCACACAAGTCCGGTATATTGACTCAAGCTCAACACTAATTAATGTTGAGTCTGCTGATTTTGAGTGCATTGGCGTAACTTTAAACTCGATTTTACTGAATTTAATTTTCGATCTAATTAATTGCATTTTTCCGTGGATTTAACTTCAATTTGTTTCAAACAAAACGCTTTAATTGATCTGATTGGAGGGCCATTGGAGTGATTGCGAAATGGGAGTTTTGGAGTTTTGGCTTTTGTCATTGGAAATTTGAAGTTTCAAGTATTTTTGCTGTTTTGCTTTTTTCATTAATACGTTGAAAAATATGATTTCTTTATACGTATTAATGATCCAAATTTGCATCCATGAATATCATACTACCCATAAAGCTTCTTCCCCTGATAAAGGAAAGTGGGTGTCTTCGTTGATTGCTTTGCAATATTGTAGACTCCGCCCACTTTATACTGAGTATGCATGGTTTCTGAAAAGATGGGTATGACGTTGAGGGCGTGTCTTCGAATATACAGGGTGTTTCAGAATAACATGCTAATAATAAAGGGGGTGATTTTTGGGCTCATTTTAAGAAAAAAAATTCATATGAGCGTATGTCCTAAACGCCTTAACTTTTTTCCCAAAAAATATGCAAACCAAAACCCGCATGGACGGCACTGGTCAGAATGATTAAATTGTTGGTGCATCAAAGAATGAGTATTAATGCCTAAAATACATGACTCAAATTTCATAAAGATATCTACAGTAATGACAAAGTTATTGTAAAAAAAGTATCTGTTTTTTAAAACTTTGACACCCTGTATCTCAAAAGTTAAGGCGTTTAGGACATACGTTCATATGAATTTTTTTTCTTAAAACGAGCCCAAGAATCACCCCCTTTATTATTAGCATGTTATTCTGAAACACCCTGTATATGATCATCGGTATCAAATAGTCGCTGATGACTCGTTCAGGAAACCATTACCAAATAATGGGCGTGTCTCAAAAGATCCTATAGTGTTGATTGGTTTGAATTGTATACTCTGCCCACTATCGGATACAATGATGTGTGTGTCTTGGACATCATTATAGGTAAATAAAAGTATAAAGGGCGTATTATGCTCCTCCCACTATTTCATACATAGTAAGCATTCTCAAATGGAGAGGTGAAAGGCGTGTCTTCAAGTAAATACTGTAAACTCCGCCCATAACATGATATAATAATGGGTGTGATTTTCATAACGCTCAGTGGGTGTGTCTCATCATCATAGGTTCCGCCCCTTTTTAATACATTGATAAAGATGATTTTAGCAACTTCAGTAGGCGTGTCTCAGACTTTATTTGTTCCAAGATTGTAGACTCCATCATCCTATAAAATACTCTGTCCCCCACCTAATACAGTGATTTTGCGATTGTTTTTACTTTTTGAGTTATGATTTGTATGTAAGACATTGTTTTTTCGAGGAATTTGAAAAAATTCATCTTTAGACTCCCATCTACGCCTCCATATAAAAAAATAAATCAGAAGAGCTGGAGGGTTCAAGTTTAGAGGAGGCCCTCTTGGATTCTTCGTTTATAATTTGCATTGCATAATCTCCTCAACTTTTGGATTTCTAATTTTATCAAGAACATTTGGAAAAATTTTAATAATCATTTTTAACTTTGGAGGACTATAAAAAATAAACTAGAAAAGCTGGAGGATTCAGATTATGAGGAGGCACTCTTGAAACATTTTTTCATGACTCATTTCATTTGCATTGTATAATCTTTTCAACTTCTTAATTTATAACTTTTCTAAAGGACATTTGAAAAAATCATTTCAAACTTTGCAGGACTATAAAAAATAAATGAGAAGAGCTGGAGGGTTGAAAATTTGAGGAGGCTCTCTAGAAACCTTCTTTTATAACTCATTCTATTTGCATTTCAAAATCTCCACAACTTCTGGATTTATGATTTTTTTTGAGGACATTTGGAAAATTTGAAAAAAATCATTTTTAACTTTGGAGGACTATAAAAAATAAACAAGAAGAGCTGAAGGGTTTGAATTTTGACAAAGTCCTCTTGAAACGTCTTTTCATAACTCGTTATATTTTCATTGAATATTCTTTTCATCTTTTGAATTTATAATTTTTTCTAAGAATTTGGAAAATTTGAAAATAAACATTTTTAAATTTGGAGGACTATAAAAAATATATAAGAAGAGCTGGAGGGTTGACATTTTGAGGAGGCCCTCTATAAACTTTCTTTTATAAATCATTTTATTTCCACTGTATAATCTTTCTAACTTTGGGACTTATAATTTTTTTCAAGTACATTTGAAACATTTGAAAAAATCATTTTTGACTTTGGAGGACTATAAAAATTAAAAATTAAACTAGAAGATATGGAGGGTTGGAATTTTGAGGAGGCCTTCTTAAAACCTTTTTTTGTAACTCGTTACCTTTGCATTGTATAATCTTTCAATCTTTTGGATCTATAATTTTTTTTAAGGACATTCGGGAAATTTGGAAAAATCATTTTGAACTTTGAAGGACCATAAAAAATAAACCAGAAGATCTGGAGGGTTCAAATTTCGAACCCTTTTTCAATCACTCATTCCATTTGCAATGTATAATCTTTTTTACTATTGGATTGAGACATTTTATACTCCGCCCACAACCGAATATAATGAGTGTGATTTCCAGTGGTGTGTCTTGGAATGGCTCCGCCCATTAATAAGCAAAAAGAGGCGAGTCTGAATGTTTGAGGTATTGTAGTGCGTCAATTATTAGACCACACCCATCAAAACAAAGCCCTTAAATGCGCCAAAATCAGAACAATATAACGTTATAATCATACCGCAACCTAAACTAAATATTGTCTCTGATTATTCGAGTAGTTTCACGATTTGCGCCGCATACTAAACCTACGCTAATTCCCGCATTGGATTTGTCGGGCTCCGCAACCATCAAATCCCAAATATTCGGTTTATCGAGAAAAAACTAAAAGAAAACAGTCCTTGAGCCCTTTTATCTATCCAAACGGCTCAGCATAAGCCGCAAAGTTTTAAGTGCCTACTTTTCCATCTCTTACGAAGCGGAAAACTTTCGGATTTTTAATCTGATTATCGATAGTGTCCTGAATCGACGTTTTTATTTGTCCTGTCCGCACACGTGCCAGATAACAGACGTACAATTTGTGTTTGGTAAATAATGTCGCTCGACCTGTCACTCTTTTTATTCATTATTGCGGAATTGTGTGCTGATTGAAAAAGAAATGCCGCAATGGGTTTGTGGTATAAAAAAGCATACCTCTTAAAATATTCAAAATCTTCACAAACGCGTTTTAAAACCAGGTCAAAAGTATCAATAGATCAAAAATTGTCTCGAGCTTTGAAACTCGACACCCTATTTATCTTTGAGTGGTTGTTCCGACTATAAGGACCATTTTCACAGTTTAAGGGTGTCTGGTTTCACGTGGTCGGATTTTTTATGTTCTGTTCAAGTGTTTGTACAAATGCTGTTGCGAGATTTGCTTTGATGATGTGCAGACGCGTTTTTCGGTGATGAACAGATGGTGAAAGTGATACTTCTGAGGAAGGTATTTTTGACCATTTTTAAATAATCCGGTTAAAACAAGCGTTTTTTATCATTCTGAAAAATACTCTTGTGACGCCTTTATTCACGTAGATCGGTGACATATTTCCGTTGTTATTATAGTTAGAGCAAAATTAACATCATGGTTGAATTCCTTGACCCAAAAAACCTCGAAAACGATATGTCACTCGATCTGTACCTTTGCAACCTCATCTCCTCCTCTTTTCACCTCTTTTGGGAGGAGGACGATGCTTGACAGTTATCAGGACGTTTGACACTTCATTTTCGGGGTTTTCAGGTATGGTGATCTCAAATTTCATGTCATTTTTCTTGTGGCACTTATACTTACGTAGATAGGTGACTCATTTCCGTTGTTATCAGAGTTAGGGCAAAATTAACATCATGGTTGGATTCCTTGACCCAAAAAACCTCGAAAACGATATGTCAATTGATCTGTACCTTTGCAACCTCATTTCCTCCTCTTTTCACCTCTTTTGGGAGGAGGAGGACGATGCTTGACAGTTATCAGGACGTTTGACACTTCATTTTCGGGGTTTTTAGGTATGGTGATCTCAAATTTCATGTCATTTTTCTTGTGGCACTTATACTTACGTAGATAGGTGACTCATTTCCGTTTTTATAAGAGTTAGGGCAAAATTAACATCATGGTTGAATTCCTTGACCCAAAAAACCTCGCAAACGATATGTCACTCGATCTGTACCTTTGCAACCTCATTTCCTCCTCTTTTCACCTCTTTTGGGAGGAGGACGATGCTGGACAGTTATCAGGACGTGTGACACTTCATTTTCGGGGTTTTTTGGTATGGTGATCTCAAATTTCATGTCATTTTTCTTGTGGCACTTATACTTACGTAGATAGGTGACTCATTTCCGTTGTTATCAGAGTTAGGGCAAAATTAACATCATGGTTGGATTCCTTGACCCAAAAAACCTCGAAAACGATATGTCACTCGATCTGTACCTTTGCAACCTCATTTCCTCCTCTTTTCACCTCTTTTGGGAGGAGGACGATGCTTGACAGTTATCAGGACGTTTGACACTTCATTTTCGGGGTTTTTAGGTATGGTGATCTCAAATTTCATGTCATTTTTCTTGTGGCACTTATACTTACGTAGATAGGTGACTCATTTCCGTTGTTATAAGAGTTAGGGCAAAATTAACATCATGGTTGGATTCCTTGACCTAAAAAACCTCGAAAACGATATGTCACTCGATCTGTACCTTTGCAACCTCATTTCCTCCTCTTTTCACCTCTTTTGGAAGGGGAACGAAGTTTGACAGTTATCAGGACGTGTGACACTTCATTTTCGGGGTTTTTAGGTATGGGGATCTCAAATTTCGTGTCATTTTTCTTGTGGCACTTATACTTACGTAGATAGGTGACTCCTTGAATTCCTTGACCCAAAAAACCTCGCAAACGATATGTCACTCGAACTGTACCTTTGCAACCTCATTTCTTCCTCTGTTCACCTCTTTTGGGAGGAGGACGAAGTTTGACAGTTATCAGGACGTGTGACACTTCATTTTCGGGGTTTTTAGGTATGAGGATCTTAAATATCATGTCATTTTTCTTGTGGCACCTGTACTTACGTAGATAGGTGACATACTTCAGGAGTTAATATAGTTTCAGCAAAATTAACATTATATTTGAATTCTTCGACCCAAAAAACCTCGAAAACGATATGTTCCTCGTACAACTAAGATGCAGTTTTATATGGATGAGATCAGTACCCAACATGTTTATTCCAACCTCAATCAAATAAAGGCAAAGGTCACACCTCCACAGACAAGACACGCCTCCGTATATCTACATCAATTGATTTGAGTAGCTTTAGAACACGCCCTGCACTCTAAATGATTAAATAAAATGCCCTATCAAATGGTCCATATCAAGACACGCCCCTCGATAGAAGAAAGCAAGAGACGCCTTCAATAATAAAGAAGGAGTGTTAAATCACAGAATAAATAAAAAACGCCTCATCAGTCACGCCCCTTAGTTCACAAAATTGAAATTAAAACAGTCCTATCATGGGGGTTGTGGTTCAACAAGACACACCCCTTACTTATTGGCTGGAATTAGGACACGGCTTTTGTGATATTTGGGGATTGTTCTCACCTTATTGATTGATCAATGAAATGGAGAACGCCTTAACAGTTGGTTCACCAAGGATTAAGACACGCCTATCATAGCATTGTTGGATTGTCACTCTTTTATCAAATAATAAATGAAATGAAGAACTCCTATCAAATTGGTTCAATAAGAAACGCCCCATAATTATTGGGTGGAATAAGGACACGCCTTTTGTAATAATAGGACACTGTTATTACTTTTTTAAATAATTAATGAATAATAAAGACCGCCTCAAATGATGGTTAACCAAGACACGCCCCTTAGTTAACGAAATTAAGACACGCCCATTTGAACACGGTGGAGTGTCACTACTTTATTGAATATTTAATGAAATGAAAAACTCACAAAATGGTCCACTTAGACACGCCCGTTACTTAATGGGCGGAATAAGGACACGCCTTTCACGATATGAACAATAAGCAAATGAAAAGAGGAACTCTTTACAGAATGATTCACCCACGACACGCCCTTCACTTATTGAGTGGAATTAGGGCACGCCTTTTGTAATATGGGGAAAGTGTGCTTTCTTCTTGATTCAGAGGCACGCCCCTTTTTAATATGAGGGAGTATGATCACTTTTCCAAATAACCAACCCAAACGAATCATCATGAGAAATAATCTTCAGTAACGCTCCACCCATTTTTGGAGAAAAGATATCTAGTTTCTCTTGACTATATTGATTCTTTGTTTATCGTGGAAGGACACACGCGCATAGTGTTTAAGGGGTGTGTCTTGAATATTGGAAGACTCCGCCCGCTCACGATGGGTGTTTTTCTAATGAAAAAGTGGAGAGCGTATCTTTCAATTGATTTTTTCATCACAGCAATCATTCGTTTTAACTATTCTAGACTCCGCCCACCAGGTTGGTGTAATACAGTAAGGGGTGGGTTTCTCGATTTGTGTCTCATAATGCCTCTCAAAGGTGTATTAAAAATACAAGCTCCACCCATTTTTTAAAGAAGAGGTTGTCTAGTTGTCTAGCAAGCCACGCCTATAACAAGTAAAACCGCCCAGATACGCCCGTTTATAGGGGTGGCATCTCTATATTGCAAAATGTGACATTCACAATTCTTGAAAATAATTCTTAGCCTCCAAATATTAAAAACGCCCTCATCAGAAAATCACAAATGTCCACCCACTCACGCGATGTATCTATTAAGCCACACCTCTTTCAATTGAGGCTTTGACCAATGACGTTTGACAAGTAAACTACGCCTTGTTAATGGTCCACTTATCAAGCCACACCTTTCTCAATGACGGGAGATCGGATGGGTGGAGTCTATGATTGAAAGAAGACACGCCTTCACCTGTGACATTTGGCAAGCATTCTTTTGAAATAAATGAAGACACGCCCTATACAAAACCAGTAAATATTCAACCAAAAAGCAAATAGCTTCACAAACTAGAAATAGCTGAGCCATATTCCCTATAGAGCCCAAACTCAGCTACATCATTATTTAGTAACGACGCACTTACAGCTCTTTATAATGCACCAGCTCCGCCCCAAACGTCTCTTTGACATTGTTTTGTGGGGGTCAGTTCAAAAATGAAGTATAGAAGCGCATCTTTTATCCCCCACCCCTCCCGCCTGTCAAATGCAATTTCTTATCGACCCCCGAAATTGAAACTTCAAAGCGAATGCTAATTGTTATGTGGGGTCCATAACGATCGGGCATATCGGTGCCCCCCCAGGGACTATATTTTGCATCGGGATTCGGGAGTATGACTAATGGAGGGGTGGGAGCGATTAAAAGTAAAACAATGGATTGCGGCCCCCCCGTATTTAAATTAAACTATTTTCTGGTGTACCTGAAATAACTTGTCAGATCGTAAATATCCAGGGGAGACGGTTAATTAGAAATAATTGGCACGGGTTGGGATGGTGACTGGGGACACGCCCTTTTTGCCATAATTAATGATAGGGGCCAAAATAATAATGTATTAATTTCCATTTGGGCGAAACTATAATAATTCATCTGATCACTCCTTCTAAGCAACAAAGAAACACAAATTGATGCTTTTGTTGATATTAGACAGAAGAGAAAATATGCTAGGTAATCAGTGAGTTAGCACACCTCAATCAGTGTGCTAACTCACTGATTACCTTCGCCAAAAAATCCCCAGCAATCAGCAAATTTCACTTATGACTTTAGTTCTATGGTAGCCACGCCACTGTTTCCGCTACAACTCAAAAACCACAAAAGATATCGGAACGACCTTGAACTTAATGGAAAGAGGAGGAAATTTGCTATAATGGAGGTGTACTTCCTGACTCATCAACCTTTCCGATGATCATTCAAGAATTATCAAAGTCTGCTAATGACTTGACAGAGCAATCTCCGTCTAAGGTAACCACTCCACTCTTTCCACTATAACTCAAAAACCATAAAATATTTTGAAACGGGATTGGCTTCATTGGAAAGTGGAGGAAATTTTCTATAATTGAAGTGTACCTTCTGACTCATTACCCTCATCAATAATCATTCAAGAATCATCAAAGTTTGCTAATGAGTCCCCACAGCAAACTCCGTCTGGGGTACCCACTCCACTCGTTCCTCTATAACTCAAAAATCACAGAAGATATTGAAACGAGCTCAGTCTCATTGGAAAGAGGAGGAAATTTGCTATGATTGATACACCCCTGACTCATTACCCTCATTAATAATTATTCAAGAATTATCAAAGTTTGCTAATGAGTCCACACTGCAATCTTCGTCTGGGGCAAGCACTCCACTATTCCTCTATAACTCAAAAACCACAACAGATATCAAGACGAACTTAGCTTTATTACAAAGAGGAGGAGATTTGCTATAATTGAAGTGTATCTCCTGACTCATCACCCTCATCAATAATCATTCAAGAATTATCAAAGTTTGCTGATGAGTCCACCGAACAATCTTCGCCAAAGGTAACAACTCCACTTTTTTGTCTATAACTCAAAGTAAACAACTTTGAGAAACTGGATAGTGACGGGGAGTAAAATAGACTCCGCCTTCCACTCAGAAACTCCTCCCCCTTGAACCAACTGTGAATCAGAACAGCAGACACCGCCCCCTTACAATCTTTACATCAAGTGCAAGAGCACAATATCCAAAAATACAAGTATAACTCGTCAGAAGGCGTGTTTTATCATATGTATCATTGAGTCGGTTCACGAAAAAAAGACTTGATTCCGCCCTACACTCATGAACCCCTCCCCCTTCAGTCAACAATGAATCTGAATAGTACACTCCGCCCCTCTATTTAGACTTGTCATAATTACAAGTAGGCGTGCCAAAACTTTTATGACTAATAAACTGAAAGGGGCGTGGTCTAATGTCTCTTTACATGGGCTTGCCATAATAACTGATAAACAGAAAGGGGCGTGCCTTGAAGAGGGTGTGTTGCATCATTTGGTTCTCCGGTTATAACTTTGTGGATCTTGGGAAATCCTCACCTCTGGGTTTGAAGGAACGTGTCCAAAATCAACAAAACCACGCCTTTTTTCACTCGTTTTATAATGATTAAGGGCATGCCTAAGGAGCGTTAGTAAATTGAGGAATGGGCGTGTATTGTTTTCTTTTGACCAGGGCGTGTTCAATACGATTTAAATCATGTGTAGAGACATAATGAGTCATTAGATTGTAGAATGGGAGAGTACTGGGAAGACAGTTTTCACCTGACCACGCCTTAAAAGTATTATACGTGGCCAAAAAGGCGTGTCCAGAATATCATATGTAAACCACGTGGTTTAGTTTGATATTATCTTTAACTTATTATTGAAGGGGCGTGGTTTTAATGTGATTGGATAAACAAAGCCATCTGATGATTCAGACATGGGCGTGTCTGAAGTATCAATGTTTACCCGACCACTCCTATGAAACATGGATTGATATAACTTGGTATGAGTTATCTGGTGAGTGTTTTTTTTTATATAATCAGTAATCTAACCTGTCTTAACTGAAATAGAGGAATGCTGTCAAGAGTGGGCGTGTCCCAAAACTACACTTACACTATACACGTATCGACACGACGTTTGAAAAATCAGACCAATCACCTCGTGGGGGCGTGTCTAGAATAGTATCGGTGAACCACGCCCTCCCTGCGTGATAAGATTGATTGGGCGTAACGGGCGTGGCTCGAATTTTTCCTTTGTACTTCAAGCCACAACTGAATTACATGGGTGTGTCCTAGCTCATAAAGGGTTTATCATCAATATGAGGAGTAGCTTAAGGAAAGAGGGTGGGTCTTCGTGATCAGCATCCAAAGCCACAACCATGTCATTAGGGGGCGTGGAGATTACGTAGTTAGTAAAGTCACAGTCAGGTGTTTATCAATTACCTCTCCTCTTGTCTCCTAGGGGCGAATCTAAATTACATTGATAGCCCGCCCCTTTTTTGTCAGATATTAGAGAGATGTGATTGGGTTGACGAATGCATAGCTCATAATTTTAAGAGAGGGCGTGGCTTTACCCTTGTAACTGATCATAATGAATACAAAATGAGGGTGTCCTAATACTCAAAGATGCAATGTTTGTGAAATGAAGAAATGTTAGTAAAGGGAGTGGCTCACGGAAAGAGGCAGTGATGATCATTTGAAGACATCATCATATATCATCTTTCAAATTAGGGAGTGGTTTGGATTGAAAAAAAGGGGCGTGGACAACATAATTTTTCAATATAGAGATGGAACAAGTTGGTGAATATTCCTGCATGCATGGAAAGTGTGTACGGTCACAATTAACATGAATCTTATATGGGCGTGTCTAAATAACATGAATTTTAAACCCTGCCCCTTTATATTAAGATGAAGTACACGCCCATTCCAATCAGGCGCAAGGACATAAAGAGGCGTGGATTGACGATTGAATCTTATTAATTTAGAAAATATTATTTTGATTAGTAAATAATATATTCCGCCTATGAGAGGGCGTGGCTTCACTCTTGCAATGACAGTGGAATAGAATGGGTGTGTCATATCATACAGTTTGTGGGAAAACTGATATAGGGAGTGGCTTAAAAAAAAGGGTGGGTTGTTTGAAAACAAAGGGGCGTGTATAATATGTACATTATAGCGTTCATCCTGTAGTTTTCGAGACATCAAACGGAAATATGAATGGCGGTGATTGATTAAATTTTCAACCACGTAAATTAATCAAGATATTTCAACAGATAAATTCCAAAGCTTAACTCGTAGCCACATGGAAATTACTAAATACAAAACATCTGACCAGTGTGTCCCCAAAAGGGACACCCCATTCCTTTTCTGGACAACGGAAATTAAACATTCAAATTGTCTCGTGCTATTGTTTCAATGAGTATGCATCCCAGACCAAATAGGGGATAAAATAGCTGAGATGAGAGAGGCATATTTTAATCGACAATCCATGGTTGGGTCGTTTAACCCTCAAAGGCCGTTGTGTAATTGGGCGATCGTTTTGGTCACCTTTTGAGGTGAAGTTGAGGGAAAAATTGACCCTTCAACTATTGAGGTCGAGTGGAAACTCTATTCGACGATAAATTAAAGATGTATTTTCCAATCTCCTGACTGCACAACGGTAAATTTATTTTCCCTTTTGGAAACAAAGAAAGGGGTGAAAAGTGAAAAACAATCAACTAATGTAACGGTCTATCACATAGTTTTCTCGTTAGATTTATCGAAGCGTGCGGCTAGAAACTTTTCTGCGGGAGTTTTCTTCGCATTTTTCAACGCTATAGAGAGAGGAATTATCAAATTTCGGTAGTGTATAGGCGAATGGAAGTTTTTCGATTTTTGACGGCTAACTTTCTGATGTTTTGATTGAATTGTCCGCTTGACAAATTGCCAGTAGTTGTTCTCCTGAAAGCCAAAGCAATTGAGGAGTCAATTTTTAAAACCACGCCCCTTTTAATGTGTAGTTTGTGATGTCTTGATTTTTATTGTCTCTTTGACAAATTGGCCTTTGTTCTCTTGAAAGCTTAAGCAATTGTGAAATCAACTATTAAAGCCACGCCCCTTTTAATACGTAGTTTATGGGCGTGTCTTCAATTTGTGATGTTTTCATTAAATTGTTCGCTCGCACAAATTGGCAATTTTGGAAACAATTTTTGAAGCCACGCACCTCTTTGATACGAAAATTATGGGCGTGGCTCACAAACAGTTACACGTCTATCAAGGAATCGATTTAGACACACCCCCTCGATTTTTGATAGTGGTTAACACATTTCAAACCACGCCCTTTTTCATGGGTACACGCTTTGTAATAAATTTATCAATCAAATCGCGCATACCTTGAATCATCAGTTGTATCTAATCATGATAAGGGCGTGGTTAACCAATTTTCCAGACACGCCCTCATATAAGGTATATGGCGTAATTTTGCAAACTATGTTAATACGGGTCTATTGTATGGGCGTGGTGAGAGGAAAAGTAGAAATCCAGGACACGCCCACTTATAACAACATTCACCAATCTTAGCGTGGAGAGTTACGGATCATATTTTGGACCAGGTAAGCGGGGATGTGCCTCAAACTGAGTCGCGTCTATGAATACTTGATGTTTTATGGGCGTGGTTAGACAAGAACTACTCAAGACACCACCCATTCCTTCTAGCAATCATAAAATTATTCACTTGAAACGTTTTATACGAGTAAACAGAGGCGTGGCTATGTTTATGTAGGCCACGCCCTTTGGAAAGAGGTATTCCAAAAAGTCGAACATAATATAAACCACACGCCCTAGGTGCTGGGCACTGAAATAATATAATCAATTCACGTCCCCTTCTGGTCACGCAGTTTGATCAATGTTATCGCGCATGCCTTACTTGAATCATCAATAATTCAACCGATTCAATCGATTATATTCTAGAAGACACGCCCTCATAACGTTGACTGAGTGATTTTTCGAACTGCGTCGTATGTTACAGCTTCACAGGCGTGGCCTATAGAAATTCAGGACACGTCTACTCTCAAAATCATTTCCCAATCTTAGTTGTGGGCGTGGTTAGATTACCGATAATATTTTGGACACACCCCGAAGTGAGATTTCTCAAACTACGTCGTGTCGATTCATGTTTTATAGGCGTGGTCAGATGACAGCTGATATTGGACTCATTCCTCAATTCTCTGCGCATTTTTTCAGACGTTATATGGTTGTGGTTATGTTGATAAGAGACACGCCTCTTCATAACGAGATGCTCCAGAAAATCAATCATCTTACAATGCTTTGACATTATAAAGCAACCACGCCTTTGTTAATACATGTTTTGGACACGCCCACCCCTCGTAGTGATTCTTAATCGTCATTAATTTATTCAATCAAATTGGTTACATCCTAAAGCCACGCCCTTTTTTTTAGTACTCGCCCTGCAATAATTATCTAACTAGAAGAGGGCGTTGTCCATTGATTATATTTTAGACACGAAGGAGTGGTGAAGTGAAAAATGTACAAAATCAGGACAGGCCCATCCAAGACAGCATTCCTTAATCTTTGTCAAGGGCGTGGATTGATCAGAGTTAATATTTCAGACAAATCTATGGATCATGAGTTTTATCAACCCAACTATTTTGAGGCGTGGTTTACCGTCACTATTTTAGTCACGCCCTCTCGAGGTAAATGGCGTGTATTCAAACGTCGTTTAAATACGTGAATGAAAAATGTAGTCTCAGAAGACGCTCACTCTTAAGAGCGTTTCTCAATCTTAGTTAAGGGCGTGGATAGATATTTGATTATATTTCAGACACACCTCACAGATAAGTTATACTACGTTTTTTAAAATTATGTTTTATACCTGGGCACGCCCATTTATAATAACAACTCATTTATTTGAAACGTTGAAGGGGAGTGAACGGAGGCGTGGTTATACTTATTAATCAGATGCCCCTTGAAAACATATACCACGCTCCGCCCTACCAGTTGGGCATACCTGAATCATCAGATGCATGACTTCGTTTATCCAATCACATCAAAACCACTCCCCTTGCCTTCGATTATTTGTTGTATCTAACTGTAGGAGGGCGTGGTTTACTTATAATATCCTGGACACGCCCTCTTGATGTAAACGGCGTGATTTGGCAACATGAAATGCTTTAAAGGCGTGGTCAAATGAAACACACGTTCCCTGTGCATCCCCTTAATCGATATATAAAGAGTAAGAAGGGCAGTTTTGTTAAATCTAGACAACAAAGAGGTAAGGTTTTTCCAAGACCCAAAAGATTATAACTGGATCCGAGGACTAAATGATGGACCACACCCTTTTTTAATAAAAAAATACGCCTTCTGGCGATGTATCAAGACACGCCCTTGTCAGTTTATCAGTTATTATGGCAAATTCATGTTAAGAGAAAGGGTTCCTGTGTGGAAGGCGGAGTCTATTATACATCCCTCTGACATCTTTCATGAACCGGTATGACTACATGATAAAACTAGATCACGACAATGATAAAGGATAAGACACGCCTTCTTTTCATGAAAAAGCACGCCCTCTGAGTCTGGCGATTTAAACTTATACTTATAAAACTTAACATTCTCTGTGATCAAATATTGAATTGATCATGTTATATTTCCTTTCAGTGTATAAGTTATAAACGTTTTGATTCGACCTAAATAAACATAAAGACTCCGCCTGTCTCATGGTTGGCTTAAGGGGGAGGAGTTCAGGAGTGGAAGAAAGGCGGAGTCGATCATACGCCACTTTATTATCTATTGTCTCAAGTCCTCTTTTCGTGGATCTACTGGATGATAAAACTCACGTTGTTTCAATGAAAAACTCTTGACACGCCTCAAATAAAAATAAAGGGGCGGAGCCTGCTTTTTGATTCACAGTTGGCTGAAGAGGGAGGAGCTCGTAAGTGGAAGGCAGAGTCTTTTATATGCTTCGTTGTTATCCATTTTCTCAAAATTTTATTTTTCGCCATTTCAAACATCAAGATGAAAGCAATAGACCAGGTAGTATACCTCAATTATAGAAATTCCATTGAGGTCAAGCTCGTTTTAAGGTTTTGGTGGTTTTTGAGTTATAAAAAAAATAATGGAGACGAAGATTGCTCTGTGAAGTCATAAGCAAATTTTGATATCTCTTGAATGGTTACTGGTGAAGGTAGTAAGTCAGGAGGTACACCTCAATTATAGAAAATCTCCTCCTCTTTCTAATGAGGTCAATCACGTTTCAATATCTTTTGTAGTTTTTGAGTTATAGAGGAAAGAGTGGAGTCAATTTCCTAGGCAGAAATTTCTCTGTGAACTCCTTGGCAGACTTTGTTAATTTTTAAATTATTATTGATGAGGGTTATGAGTTAAGCAGTACATCTTGATTATAGCAAATTTCCTTCTCTTTCCAACGAGGTCAAGCACGTTTTGATATCTTTTTTAATTTATGAGTTATAGAGAAAAGAGAGGAGTGTTAACCCTGGAGGGAGATTGCTCTGTGAACTCATAAGCAAACTTTGATAATTTTTAAATTATTATTGATGAGGGCTATGAGTCAAGCAGTACATCTCAACTATAGCAAATTACCTCCTCTTTCCAATGAGATCAAGCACGTTTCGATATCTTATGGGGTTTTTGAGTTATGGAGGAAATAGTGGAGTGGGTACCCTGGACGAAGATTCATCATTGGACTTATTAGCAAATTTTGACAATTCCTGAATGATCATTGAAGAAGCTGATAAGTCCGGAGATACACCTCAATCATAGAAAATTCCCTTCTCTTTGCAATAAGGCTAAGCTCGTTTTGATATCTTGTGTGGTTTTTGAGTTATAGAGGAAAGAGTGGAGTGAATACCCTAGACAGAAATGGTTTTGTAAACTCAGTAGCAAACTTTGATCATTTTTAAATTATTATTAATGATGGTTATGAGTCAAGCAGTACATCCTAATTATAGAAAATTTCCTCCTCTTTACAATGAGACCAGGCACGTTCCGATATCTTTTGTGGTTTCTGAGTTATAGAGGAGAAAGTGGAGTGGTTACCTTAGATGGCGATTGATTTGTGGACTCATACGCAAATTTTGATAATACTTGAATGATTATTGATGAAAGTAATAAGTCAGAAAGAACACTTTTATTATAGAAAATTTCCTCCTCTTTCCTATGAGGCCGAGCACGTTCCGATATCTTTTGTGGTTTTTGAGTTATAGAGGAAAAAGTGGAGTGGTTACCTTAGATGGAGATTGCTCCGTGAACTCATAAGCAAATTTTGATAATACTTGAATGATTATTGATGAGGTTACTAAGTCAGGGGGTACACTTCAATAATAGCAAATCTTCTTCTCTTTTTGATGAGGCCAAGCACGTTTCAATATCTTTTGTGGTATTTGAGTTTAATAGGAAAGAGTGGAGTGGTTACCTTAGACGGAGATTGCTCTGTGAACTCATGTGAAAATTTTGATAATTCTTTAAAGACTATTGGCGCGAGTAATTAGTTGGGCGATATATCTCAATTATAGAAAATTTCCTCCTCTTTCCAATGAGATCAAGCACGTTCCGATATCTTATGGGGTTTTTGAGTTATGGAGGAAATAGTGGAGTGGGTACCCTGGACGAAGATTCATCATTGGACTTATTAGCAAATTTTGACAATTCTTGAATGATCATTGAAGAAGCTGATAAGTCCGGAGATACACCTCAATCATAGCAAATCCCCTTCTCTTTGCAATGAGGCTAAACTCGTTTTGATATCTTGTGTGGTTTTTGAGTTATAGAGGAAAGAGTGGAGTGAATACCCTAGACAGAAATGGTTTTGTAAACTCAGTAGCAAACTTTGATCATTCTTAAATTTTTATTAATGATGGTTATAGTCAAGCAGTACATCCTCATTATAGAAAATTTCCTCCTCTTTCCAACAAGGCCAAGCACGTTTCGATATCTTTTGTGGTTTTGGAGTTATAGAGGACAAAGCGGAGTGGTCACCTTAGATGGAGATTGCTCTGTGAACTCATAAGCAAATTTTGATAATACTTGAATGATCATTTATGAGGTAAACAAGTCAGGAGGTACAATTTAGTTATAGCAAATTTTCTCCTCTTTCCAATGAGGCCAGGCACGTTTCGATATCTTTTGTGGTTTCTGAGTTATAGAGGAGAGAGTGGAGTGGTTACCTTAGATGGCGATTGATTTGTGGACTCATAAGCAAATTTCGATAATACTTGAATGATTATTGATGGGAGTAATAAGTCAGGAAGAACACTTTTATTATAGAAAATTTCCTCCTCTTTCCTATGAGGCCGAGCACGTTCCGATATCTTTTGTGGTTTTTGAGTTATAGAGGAAAAAGTGGAGTGGTTACCTTGGATGGAGATTGCTCCGTGAACTCATAAGCAAATTTTGATAATACTTGAATGATTATTGATGAGGTTAATAAGTCAGGAGGTAGACTTCAATTATAGCAAATTTCCTCCTCTTTCCAATAAGGTCAAGCACATTTTGATATCTTTTGTGGTTTTTGAGTTATAGCGGAAAGAGTGGAGTGGTTACACTAGACGGAGATCGTTTTGTGAACTTCGATAATTTTGAGGGACCATTGGTGGAGGGTGATTACTGATTAGTCAGGCGATACACCTCAGTTGCACTACTTCAAATTGGAAAAAAATTCCTAAAGCTCCATGTTGTTGTTGCTCAATCATCCACATCCACCAACACCACCACCATCATTTCTGCAACGTGACTCACAAAAACACAGAAAATCCTTTCTCTATCCCACGGGAGCTCCAAAGTAGCTTTTAGTTAATGAAAATCCCCGTCGTAAAAATCGAATAAACATCCTCCTCTTCCAGCGATTTTATTTTAATTGGAAGTTCATTAGGCGTTTATGTGTTTTCGTTCATTGAGTTTCGACGCTTTTTATGGCTCGTCAAATTTATTTGCTACCCGGTATTAAAATAAATAAAAGGAACTTTTTGTTCGGATGCCAACGACATTTGGGGACAGTTTCCGGACATGTTTTTCTAGCTGGAATTACAAGTTTTGTTGTTCACTGTATTTTTATGAGTCTATAAAAATCACTAAGACACAACAATTTATCACTGGAGAATGACAAGGAAGCGAATATTATGACTCAAATCCATCCCCCATTGCAGTGATCCATGCAAAAATATTACAGATCCCTTTATAATTACAAAATAACACAAAATAGGGGTTTCACCCCCCCATATAAAGCAATACAGTCGCAGCGGGAGTTCAAATAAATTCGACGATAATCATGTGATTCCGCCAGATGACGATTCTTTTATTGACGTTTGTTTCAATTTTCCCGTCCAAATTGATAAGTAAGAGCACGTATTGGACAAGCTCAAAAAGGGCCTCAGACGTTATTGTTTCCGTAATAAAGATGCCATTTTCACTTTATCCAATGCCGCACTCAAGGTGTGATAAGTCAAAAATGCTCGACTCTATATTGCGCGCTCTATCGCTCTATACACACATATTTTTGCATTATTGCATTCTCTATGATCGGATGGAGATGGCTCTATATCGAGTTGCGGGATTTCAGGTTTAAAATTGACTTTTGAGGTTCAATTTTTCCGTTCACAGACGATATTTTTGCAAATCGCATCTTTGTGGAGGTTGGGTAATTTGTTTGTGTGAAATTCGCTATTTTGCGGATATTGAGGGATCTTTTGTGACCCTTTTTGTTTTTTTTTTATCTATGAAGGTACCCACAACATATTTCGATTATTTAAAAAACAACTCACTTCCTCAACATAGGACATAGTGCTCCTCAATAATTCCTCTCAACAAAAAACTCCCAATAATTGAGTGGAGTGACTGAAAAAATCCACCATATAATTTTAATTAACATCAATGCAAAAAAATCACTCAAAATGTAAACTCTGCCAAAACTCACTCGCTCAAAATGAGACTGGCAAGTTTGCAGAGGACACTCCTCAATATCTTCTTTCAATCTCAATCTCCAAATAATTGAGGGGAGTAACTCAAAAAACATTTCATATCGTTCAAACAAATTCAAAATTCTGCCAAAACTCTCTCCGTTAAATAAAATAAAATAAGTTTGGCAACAGTGGATTCCGTACATCATAACATTATTATTTAACGTTTGATACGCTTCGTGTAGCCGTTCTACACATCATTTATCTTTTCTCAGTTTAATGCTAAGACCACAGATGGGGTAAATTTCTCATAAGTACATTATTTAAAGTTGAAAAATGAAAAGCTAAAATTTCAAGCCAGTACACAAAAATCAAAAAACTCAATTTTTGTTAAAAAGAGTCATACAAATTTGAAAAAAAAACGAGTTTGAAAGCTTGAAAATTCAAAAATTGCACCACAAAAAGTTTAGGAAGCTAAAAATCTCAAAATAAAATAGGTAATAATAATTAAAGAATTCAAATTTGAAAACGCGAAGAAATGGAAAAATCCAAAATTCTGAAAAAAATTTTTAATGTTTATATTCCTGTTTGTTTTGTCAAATTATATATTTTTTTCATTCGTTTATTTGCGATTTTTGCTTTCTCTTATTTAGCCTTTTTGATTGGTTGATATTTTTTGATGATTCCCGTTTTTCAATTTTGTGAAAAAAATCCCAAAACTAGAAATTATTTTAAAAAGGTGTCCAATAGAAAATTATTATTATTATTATTATAATCATTAAGTTATTAAAAATCAACAAATACTTAGTTCAAAATAAAACAAAAGAAAAGAGAGTATAAGACTCATGAAATCAGAAAAAATCCTCAAAAAACATCACGCAAACCATAACCAATTATAACAATAAGTCAATAATAATATCAAAAAAATAGGTTAATTCATTGAAAAATTGCCCCACGTTGGGCGCCAAAAAATTGCCATGCTCTGAGTGAAAAATCATTTTACAGAATTATTTAAAACGGTAAAATTAATAATAATTGGGTATACGTGCGTCAGAATTAAGAAATATAAATAAAATAAAAATATAATCTTATTAAAAGTTAAAAACAATAAAAAATAAACATGAATAACTTATTAAAAATAAAAAAGTAATAATAAAATAAAAAAATAACTACCGAGGGAAGTCTTGAGAATAAAAGACTTATTTGGTGCGAAAAAATCTTTAAAAAGTGAATAAAAGTAAAAAAACAAAACGGGTTCTTGAGTCAAAATCTGTACATTACCTCACAATTGCCATTCCCGCGCGGCGACAACTAAAAGTGGTCATTTGAAGCGTTGATCCTGAGTGACGTGAGGATCGATGTGAGGGCGCTGTTCCAGCATAGGGTGTTTTATGATGGACGTTTGAAGTGACATTGACGTTTCTAATGTTCAGATGCGCCACCTAGCGGTAATGTTTGCAATGAGGAGCTTTGGAAATCCAGGTTTCGTTGTAGTTGGTTGCCAGGTTGCCAATATTTCAAATATAAGTACGGTTTCATTGTCTTGGTTGAAAGACACTAATTTCACTTGATATGGGGTGATTTAAAATCATATTTTGCAGTTTAAAAAGTAAAAACATTCAATGAGTCACTTATGGTAAAAACTCTCTCACTAATTTTTCCAGACCCTTCAAAAACACGTTTTCTTTTGTGCAAAAAATCATCTCAAGAGGTCCCTCTTGGTCCCCAACTGGGTCAAACAAACACAAGAACAACCCCATTATCAAAATTGAAACAACTCCTTATTCCGCATCCATTATTTTCAATTTTCTGGCACATACTAATGCCATTTTGGTATGGGATGCGATGGAAATTTATTCGTCGACATTCCAGTGCTTCCCAGATTAAATCTATTTTCGGTTTGTTACGGCAAATTTCGGGATTTTTTTCCCGAAGTGTTTTACACGCCTTCGCATGGATTTAATGAGACTGATTGGAAAAAATACTTCTCATTAATATTTCCCACTGTTTCGTTTGATGTATTTTAATGGGCTCGGAATATGGAATAATATGTAAAAGAGGGAATGACACCGTGTAAACGGTATACGGGTTTTTGTCATTTACATTTAATAGTAATTTGGTTCCGTTTATGGGTTTTGATGCATGCGGCGTATATTTTTTTATTGATTCGAATATTTGAATTGAAAATAAGTGGTTAAAAAATATTTACTTAAAGCCCAACAAGTCAAACACTTAGATCGATTTATTATGTCATAACTCCTCAATTTTTCAGCGCATTTGGATGAAATTTGGACACAATATGTAAAAGACCACGACAAACGAATTAAGTTATTATAAATAATTTCGAAAAGCGAGCAGTTTTTTAGTTAAAGGCAAATTAATTTTGGCTGACGCTCACGAAGTCAACTACCTCGAAGCTGGATTCATTGCGTCATAACTCCTCAATTAATCAGCGTATTCAAATGAAATTTGGACACAATATGTATAAAACTTTGAGGAACAAATTGAGTTATCATAAATAATTTTGGAAAATGAGTAGTTTTTGAGTTATAGGCAAATTGATTTTGGCTGACGCTCACAAAGCCAAGTACCTCGAAGCTAGATGAATTACGCCATAACTCCACTATCTTGCAGCGCATTTGTATGAAATTGGCATACAATACGTCAAAGATTATGATGAATAAATTGAGTTATCATAAACAATTTCGAAAAATGAGCGGTTTTTGAGTTATGCGCCAATTAATTTTGGCTGATGTTTAAAAAGTCAAACACCTCGTAGCTAGATTCATTGCGTCATAACTTCTCAATTCTTCAATGTAGTTGAATGAAATTTGGACACAATATGTAGAAAACTATGACAAACAAATTAAGTTTCCATAAATAATTTCGAAAAATGAGTAGTTTTTGAGTTATAGGCAAATTAATTTTGGCTGACGCTCACAAAGCCAAGTACCTCAAAGCTAGATTGATTACGCCATAACTCTTCAATCTTTTGGCGCATTTGAATGAAATTTGCACACAATATGTAAAAAACTATGACAAACAAATTGAGTTATCATGAACAATTCCGAAAAACGAGCGGTTTTTGAGTTATAGGCAAATTAATTTTGGCTGACGTCGACTACCTCGAGGCTAAATTCATAACGCCATAACTCCTCAATGAAATTTGGACACAATATGTAAAAAACTATGACAAATAATATATTGAATAATTATTATAAAAATTTCAATAAATTTCATATCATTTTCTTCAATTTATACTTCACAAAACTCACTCCAAAGCCGTAAAATACAGACGAACAATTATCCGTACAAAGTGACAATCTCCATAATACGCGCTCGCAGCAAAATTGATGCATCAAAACCGCATCTCGCTCGCCCATATTCAAAATATTAAAATTCAAATTTCTCCGGAATTATGATAATTTCCAGCCAAAGCCTGCTTGTTGCAAGGTTGAATTGAAATTATTTTGGCGCTTTCGAAAATTCATCGATAATCCTTCAATCCGATTGGGGTAATTGTAAAAAATTGAAAAACCACGCATGGGTGATTTTTATTAAATTAAGTGACAAATTCACTGTATGATAAAAAGTTCAAAAGTTTTTGAGTCTTGAATTTTTTTATGAATGCAATCTGTTTTGCTGTGAAAAAAATAATACAAACAAAAAAACGATTCGGTTGTCCTCAAATAGACAATCCACATTTTCACGTATAACTCAAAAATCATTTCGTTAACAATAAATTTTCTACAACTTTTATTTGGGACATTTTTCTATACACTTTACAATTTATTTTATACAGTGAGTCAAATAACTTCATTACTTGAAAAATCCATCAAGTGGCAATCCACTTTTTCACATATAACTCAAAAATTATGGCTCCTATGGGAAGACCTCAAATAACCTTTTTTATTGTCAGGAAAGTTTCCTATAACTTTCATTTGAGATATTTTTCCATATTCCTTACCATTCATTGTATACAGGGAGACAAAAAATAAAAATACAATCGAGTGGTCACTCGTACGAGTAAAGTTATAAATATTTCCTCAGAATAAATGTCACTAAAATCGTCATAGAATCTATTTTAGAATCATCAGTCATAGAGTCGCCTTTCAAAGCTATCTTATTTCCGTTTTCTCATTATGTTAATGAGGCAACAAGAGAACGCGTCAGTCTTAGCTTTAACTGGAAAACGGCACTGCAGCTTTGAGTTGCTGAAGCTGAAGCTGGAAGCAGCAATGCATTTTGAAGCTGATAATTATGAGATAATTATTATATGGCGCTGTTGTATGTTCAGCTTTAAGACGGCGCTAAATCAATAAAACTCCCTGGTTTTCCCAATACACCCTGCATATTTTTTTGACAATTATTATGAAAGGGAATTTCATGCTGAATCGATTGGTGGAAAAATCAAGAGTCTATCTCTTTTATTTATGGAGTAGTGAATTTTTTTATGAAGCTGTTCAATTTTTTATATATATTGATACGTCATCTTTAACTCGATTTTTCCCCCAATTTTCCCATCACACCCTGTATATTTTTTTGACAATTATGAAAGAGAATTTCATGCTGAATCGATTGGTGAAAAAATCAAGAGTCTTTCTCTTTTATTTTTGGAGTTATGAATTATTTTAGGGAGCTGTTCAATTTTTTATATATATTGATACGTCATCTTTAACTCGATTTTTCCCCCAATTTTCCCATCACACCCTGTATATTTTTTTGACAATTATGAAAGAAAATCTCATGCTGAATCGATTGGTGAAAAAATCAAGAGTCTTTCTCTTTTATTTTTGGAGTTATGAATTATTTTAGGGAGCTGTCCAATTTTTTATATATATTGATACGTCATCTTTAACTCGATTTTTCCCCCAATTTTCCCATCAAACCCTGTATATTTTTTTGACAATTATGAAAGAAAATTTCATGCTGAATCGATTGGTGGAAAATTCAAGAGTCTAACTCTTTTATTTTTGGAGTTATGAATTTTTTTAGAAAGCTGTTCAATTTTTTATTAATATTGGTACGTCATCTTTAACTTCATTTTTCGCCCAATTTTCCCATTACACCATGTATATTCTTTTGACAATTATGAATGAAAATTTCATGCTGAATCGATTGGTGAAAAAAACAAGAGTCATTCTCTTTTATTTTTGGAGTTATGAATTTTTTTAGGAAGCTGTTCAATTTTTTATAAATATTGATACGTCATCTTTAACTCGATTTTTCCCCCAATTTTCCCATCACACCCTGTATATTTTTTTGACAATTATGAAAGAGAATTTCATGCTGAATCGATTGGTGGAAAATTCAAGAGTCTATCTCTTTTATTTTTGGAGTTATGAATTTTTTTAGAAAGCTGTTCAATTTTTTAATACGTCATCTTTAACTTCATTTTTCGCCCAATTTTCCCATTGGACCCTGTATATTTTTTTGACAATTATGAATGAAAATTTCATGCTGAATCGATTGGTGAAAAAAACAAGAGTCTATCTCTTTTATTACTGGAGTTATGGATTTTTTTAGGAAGCAACTTCGAGTAACATAGACTATTATACCACGAGTAACATTCTGAGGGAATGACATTTTGACTGGTCTGCATGAGGGAATAATGACTATTATCTCCTCGTCATTATTCCCTAAGGTAATAATATAAAGGTTATGTGTTGGTAGTCAAAATATCTAAAAAGCGTATTTTCTCACCCCACTCAATGAACGGAAATGCGCCCAAGGGGGAAATGTGAGAATCCGGTGTAGGTGCATAAGGAAATGTCATCACGTGATCATTTATTCAAAAGGGTGTGGAGGGTTGATTTGAGTTTGGGGAAAAGTTTGGTTTATTGCCTTCGATAGGGTGGGAAAATATTAAAATACGATAAATTTTGTGTATTTGAAACAACTTTTATACGGATTGAGTTTGCAGGAGCAGCCAAAATATGATTTTCTTAATCATCTGCCCTAAATGGGCACTAACAAGATGGGCTAATCCTCGGGAGGGCTTAGTCAGAACAAACAGGACAGTCAAAATGTCACTACAAGGAGATTTACAGGCATGCTTAAGCCTTGTGGCACAATGGCGGACATAGACTGAACATTCCTGCGGCTTCTTCAAATTGTATTAATTACCTGCAGATTGTCCCAGTTTGAGGTTTGCGGAGGTGATTGAGGTGCAGCAGAACAACTTAGATTGACTTGGATTTATTGAAATGAGTTTTGCTGCATGTGAGTGTTTGGGAAAAAAATGCGTTTTCATTTCACCCCCTATATCACGTGAGGTTAGTTTTTTGTCAACTAACAATGAAACGAATAATTTTCCAAAAAAATCTACTATATTGGAGATATTGACAACTTTGTTATTTTAGATTTTTTCAATTTAGTGCGACATATCAAATAGAGTTAGTTTTTTCCAACTAAGACAATGGAATTGAAAATTTCCAAAAAAAATCAACTGTTTTTGGGATATTGACAACTTTGTTAATTTCGATTTTTTGAATATAGTGCGACATATTAAATAAGGTTAGTTTTTTCCAACTGAGACAATGAAATGGAAAATTTCCAAAAAAAATCAATCGTTTTTGAGATTTTGACAACTTTGTTATTTTTGATTTTTTCACTATAGTGCGACATATCAAGTAAGGGTAGTTTTTTCCGACTAAGACAATGAAACCAAACATTTTCCAAAAATATCAACCGTTTTTGAAATATTGGCAACTTTGTTATTTTTGATTTTTTCATTTTATTGCGACATATCAAGTGAGGGTAGTTTTTTCCAACTAAGACAATGAAACTAACAATTTTTCAAAAAAATCAACTGTTTTTGAGATATTGACAACTTTGTTATTTTTGATTTTTTCAATATAGTGCGACATATCTAGTAAGGGTAGTTTTTTCCAACTAAAACAATGAAACTAACAATTTTCCATCAAAATCAGCGTTTTTTTTTAAATATTGACAACTTTTTTATTTTTGATTTTTTCATTATAGTGCGACATATCAAGTAAGGGTAGATTTTCCAACCAAGACAATGAAACTAACAATTTTCCAAAAAAATCAACCGTTTTTGAATTATTGACAACTTTGTTATTTTTGATTTTTTCAATAAAGTGCGACATATTTTTTCCAACTAAGGCAATGAAACAAAAAATTTTCAAAAAAAAATGATTTCTCAGTTTTCGTTTTAATCACTCTTCAGTACACTCTCCATGGCGATAGTTATAGTTCAATGTGCGAGGGGTGCGGTAAATTTTCCATCATCGACAATCAACCCAACAACCAATCAAAAGCGCCGAGACGCCAAACAATCCAACCATTTTTCCAAGTCCAGGAAATTAATTTCTCCAGACATCTGGAAAGGAAAAAGGAAAAAATAACTCGATTTTGTTGCAATGTTGCTGTTGTGATTTTTGAAGGGACATTTTAAATTGGTTGCGAAAAAATGATTCGATTGGCAGCCGTTAAATTTCAAATTCTTTCTCAACAAAAGCTTTTGTTTGAAGGCAGCTGTCATTAACAGTGAATTAAATCAAGTGGCAGCCAGACGCCGATTGTTTGAGGCCAATCGAGCGGAAGGTGCATTTGAGGTTTGAGGTGTTAGTTTTAAGGCAATCTGAGGATTTTCCAGATTGCGCTTTCCATTATTGGAAAGGGGCTTTTGAAGTTGATTTTTCCGACATTTATTTAATTAGAGCTTGTTTGAGGAAGATTGAGAATCATTGAAAATGGATTTATCAGGTTAAAGTCCATTTAGACTCATCCGACAAGATTAAGATCTGTTCACGCGACAACCAAGAAGATTTAGATCTTTTCAGCATTTTCTCGGACTCATCAGGCGCAGTTATGGTCTCATTAGGAAAAAATTGACTCATCCGACTAACATTAAAGTCGAATCGGGCCCATGTGACAAGATTTAGTCCCTTTCAGGACAACCTAGGACTCATCAGACAAAATTATGGACTCATTAGAAAAAAATGGTCTTATCCGACAAACATTCACGACCGTTCAGGTCGATTTGGACTCATCCGACATGATTCGAATCTATTCAGGATAACCCCTGACTCATCAGGCAGAGTTATGGTCTCATTAGGAAAAAATGGACTCACCCGACAAACATTCACGACCGTTTAAGTCGATTTGGACTCATCCGACAACATTCAAATCTATTCAGGATAACCCCTGATTCATCAGGCAGAGTTATGGTCTCATTATGAAAAAATGGACTCATCCGACCAACATTAAAGTCAAATTAGACTCATCCGACAAGATTTAGTCCTTTTCAGGACAACCTCGGACTCATCAGACGGAATTATGGACTCATTAGAAAAAAATGGTCTCATCCGACAAACATTCACAACCGTTTAAGTCGATTTGGATTCATCCGACAAGATTCAAATCTATTCAGGATAACCTCTGATTCATCAGGCAGAGTTATGGTCTCATTAGGAAAAAATGGACTCATCCGACCAACAGACCAACATTAAAGTCGAATTGGACTCATCCGACAAAATTTAGTCCTTTTCAGGATAACCTCGGACTTATCAGACGGAATTATGGACTCATTAGAAAAAATGGTCTCATCCGACAAACATTCACCACCGTTTCAGGACAACTCATCCGTCCAACATTAAAGTCGAATTGGATCCATCCGACAAGATTTGGTCCTTTTCAGGACAACCTCGGACTCATCAGACGGAATTATGGACTCATTTGAAAAAAATGGTCTCATCCGACAAACATTCACGACCGTTCAAGTCGATTTGGACTCTTCCGACAACATTCAAATCTATTCAGGATAACCCCTGATTCATCAGGCAGAGTTATGGTCTCATTAGGAAAAAATGGACTCATCCGACCAACATTGAAGTCGAATTGGGCCCATCTGACAAGATTAAGTCCTTTTCAGGACAACCTCGGACTCATCAAACGGAATGATGGACTCATTAGAAAAAAATGGTCTCATCCGACAAATATTCACGACCGTTTAAGTCGATTTGAACTCATCCGACAACATTCAAATCTATTTAGGATAAGCCCCGATTCATCAGGCAGAGTTATGGTCTCATTAAGAAAAAATGGACTCATCCGACCAACATTAAAGTCGAATTGGGCCCATCTGACAAGATTTAGTCCTTTTCAGGACAACCTCGGACTCATCAGAGGGAATTATGAACTCATTAGTAAAAATGGTCTCATCCGACAAACATTCACGACCGTTTAAGTCGATTTGGACTCATCCAACAACATTCAAATCTATTCAGGATAATCCCTGATTTATCAGGCAGAGTTATGGTCTCATTAGAAAAAAATGGACTCATCCGACCAACATTAAAGTCGAATATTAGACTTATCCGACAAGATTTAGTCCTTTTCAGGACAACCTCGGACTCATCAGAAGGAATTATGGACTCATTAGAAAAAATGGTCTCATCCGAAAAATATTCACGACCGTTTAAGTCGATTTGGACTCATCCGACAACATTCAAATCTGTTCAGGATAACCCCTGATTTATCAGGCAGAGTTATGGTCTCATTAGGAAAAAAGGGACTCATCCGACCAACATTAAAGTCGAATTAGACTCATCCGACAAGATTTAGTCCTTTTCAGGACAACCTCGGACTCATCAGAAGGAATTATGGACTCATTAGAAAAAATGGTCTCATCCGACAAACATTCACGACCGTTTAAGTCGATTTGGACTCATCCGACAACATTCAAATCTATTCAGGATAACCCCTGATTTATCAGGCAGAGTTATGGTCTCATCAGGAAAAAATGGACTCATCCGACCAACATTTAAGTCGAATTGGACTCATCCGACAAGATTTAGTCCTTTTCACGATAACCTCGGACTCATCAGACGGAATTATGGACTCATTAGAAAAAAATGGACTCATCCGACGAACATTAAAGCCGAATTAGACTCATCTGACAAGATTTAGTCTTTTTCAGGACAACCTCGGACTCATCAGAGGGAATTATGGACTCATTAGAAAAAAATGGTCTCATCCGACAAACATTCACCACCGTTCAAGTCGATTTGGACTCTTCCGAGAAGATATGTGTATACAGTGAAGACGTAAATAGTCCCCCCCCCCCCCTCTAACTTTTGAACGCATTAATATTTTTGGCTCAAATTTGGAAGTGTGTTTCAGGGTAGGCTTTACTAAGTTTTGACCTCCAAAAAAAATTTTCATCTGTCAAACTGACAGCTGGGCACCATTTTGAAACAAAAAATCAAATGGAAAAGGGGGTCATGTGATACTTTACTTGAAAGGTCGTTCCATTCTCTTTTCACCCCCAAGGTTCAGGGACAGCATTTTGAAAATTTATTGGGATAATTTTGCATGATTTCGTTCTTAATATTATCTTTAGTATTAGGTTTTTTTGAAATTTTTTATTAAATACTATTGTAGAAACAATCACTTATGTTATAGGTTAGTTTTTTCATTGTTAATAAAGTTCTTTTAAGAATAATTAGAGATAGTATTTTGACCCAAATAATTTATTTTCGATATGGCGCCATTTCCTTAAGAAAAATGCTAAGGACTTCAATCTTTGGGGGTGACAAGAGAATGGAAGGACCTTTCAAATAAGGTATCACATGACCCCCTTTTCCATTTTATAATTTGTTTCAAAATGGTGCCCAGCTGTCAGTTTGACAGTTGAAATTTTTTTTGGAGGTCAAAACTTACTAAAGCCTACCCTGAACAACACCTCCAAATTTGAGCCAAAAATATTAATGCGTTCAAAAGTTAGAGGGGGGGGGACTATTTACGTCCTCACTGTATATGTATGATTTTTTTTAATTATACAAAATGTCTCTTTCTGACTGAAAATTTCAATTAATAAATGAGCTACAATTCCAATTCGAAAATATCCTCAATAAATCAACAAAAAGCCAAGAAAAGCGGTCGCTCGGGGGGGGGCTAAGGGGAACATCCGAACAATTTCCATTATGACTCAATTACAACTTTCATCTTTTGCCAAGAACAGTATTCCTCAATTAGAAAATACTGGATTCCAATGGCCGGAGGCGAATTTGCAAAAATTTACATTTCGAAATATCCCATCCACTTTCCATGGACGATATCCCGCGGGATAATAGAACGAAGGCAAAGTTGTGAATTATTTCTGAGGACTTTTAATTGAATTTTTTCTACTGAAATGGCTAAGTGATAAAAATCAACGAGGGAAATCACATAAATAATCGGTTGTGACAGATTTTCAAATATAGTTAGGAGGGTTCCCGATTTAGAGCTGTCATCGACCTGCGATGATGGAACTAGACTTGGATATTTTTAATTTTTGTCTCATAAAATTAAATTAATTAAACTTTAACCGCTTTACATCGAATCCATTCATAAACAAAGACGGCTTTTCTCAATCAAGCATAAATTAATGAGACGCTATCAATAAAAAAAATTCAAAAACATTCATTCCATGTCTACATAAAGGCCATAATATTTCATCACCATTGTATCTCGAATTGGTGCTATAAATAATCGGAATTTTATTCGTCGACAAACACCACTTGATACTGGAAAATGTTATCGTAAATTTCTTGGGGATTTATGATAGTCTATTTGGTGTTGGTGGACAAGTTTAACTCGTACGAGTTCCGAGATTTGTGTAACTCGCATGTTCACTCGTACAAGTCTCCATGAAAAAATATAGCTTAATATTGGTACGTCCATTTTAACTTGATGTGTCTCCCAATTTACACCCTGTATATTGTTTGACAATTTTGAAGGATACTTTCATGCTGAATCAATTGATGAAAAAATCAAGAGTCTATCTCTTTTATTTCTGGAGTTATGATTTTTTTTAGGAAACTGTTCCATTTTCCCCTGGATTTTGGTGTCAACTTTAACTTGATTTTTCTTTGAATTTTTCCATTACACCCTGTATATTGTTTGACAATTTTGAAAGAGAATTTCATGCTAAATCGATTGATGAAAAAATCAAGACTCTATCTCTTTTATTTCTGGAGCTATGATTTTTTTTTGGAAACTGATCCATTTTCCCCTTGATTTGGTGTCAACTTTAACTCGATTTTTCTCCCAATTTTTCCATCACACCCTGTATATTCTGTGACAATTTTGAAAGAGAATTTCATGCTGAATCGATTGATGAAAAAATCAAGACTCTATCTCTTTTATTTCTGGAGCTATGATTTTTTTTTGGAAACTGTTCCATTTTCCCCTTGATTTTGGTGTCAACTTTAACTCGATTTTTCTCCCAATTTTTCCATCACACCCTGTATATTGTTTGACAATTTTCAAAGAGAATTTCATGCTGAATCAATTGATGAAAAAATCAAGAGTCTATCTCTTTTATTTCTGGAGTTATGATTTTTTTTAGGAAACTGTTTCATTTTCCCCTTGATTTTTGTGTCAACTTTAACTCGATTTTTCTCCCAATTTTTCCATGACACCCTGTATATTGTTTGACAATTTTGAAAGAGACCTTCATGCTGAATCGATTGATGAAAAAATCAAGACTCTATCTCTTTTATTTCTGGAGTTATGATTTTTTTTAGGAAACTGTTCCATTTCCCCCTTGATTTTTGTGTCAACTTTAACTCGATTTTTCTCCCAATTTTTCCATCACACCCTGTAAATTGTTTGACAATTTTTAAAGAGAATCTCATGCTGAATCGATTGATGAAAAAATCAAGACTCTATCCTTTTATTTTTGAAGTTATGATTTTTTTTTAGGAAGCCCTTTCATTTTTCCTTTAATTTTGGTGCGTCAAATTTAACTCGATTTTTCTCCCAATTTTTCCATCACACCCTGTATATTGTTTGACAATTTTCAAAGAGAATTTCATGCTGAATCAATTGATGAAAAAATCAAGAGTCTATCTCTTTTATTTCTGGAGTTATGATTTTTTTTAGGAAACTGTTTCATTTTCCCCTTGATTTTTGTGTCAACTTTAACTCGATTTTTCTCCCAATTTTTCCATGACACCCTGTATATTGTTTGACAATTTTGAAAGAGACCTTCATGCTGAATCGATTGATGAAAAAATCAAGACTCTATCTCTTTTATTTCTGGAGTTATGATTTTTTTTAGGAAACTGTTCCATTTCCCCCTTGATTTTTGTGTCAACTTTAACTCGATTTTTCTCCCAATTTTTCCATCACACCCTGTAAATTGTTTGACAATTTTTAAAGAGAATCTCATGCTGAATCGATTGATGAAAAAATCAAGACTCTATCCTTTTATTTTTGAAGTTATGATTTTTTTTTAGGAAGCCCTTTCATTTTTCCTTTAATTTTGGTGCGTCAAATTTAACTCGATTTTTCTCCCAATTTTCCCAATACACCCTGTATATTGTTTGACAATTTTCAAAGAGAATTTCATGCTGAATCGATTGATGAAAAAATCAAGAGTCTATCTGTTTTATTTCTGGAGTTATGATTTTTTTTAGGAAACTGTTCCATTTTCCCCTTGATTTTTGTGTCAACTTAAACTCGATTTTTCCCCCAATTTTTCCATCACACCCTGTATATTCTGTGACAATTTTGAAAGAGAATTTCATGCTGAATCGATTGATGAAAAAATCAAGAGTCTACCTCTTTTATTTCTGGAGTTATGATTTTTTTTAGGAAACTGTTCCATTCTCTCCTTGATTCTGGTGTCAACTTTAACTCGATTTTTCTTCCAATTTTTCCATTACACCCTGTATATTGTTTGACAATTTTGAAAGAGAATTTTATGCTAAAACGATTGATGAAAAAATCAAGAGTCTATCTCTTTTATTTTTGAATTTATGATTTTTTTTTAGGAAGCCCTTTCATTTTTCCTTTAATTTTGGTGCGTCAAATTTAACTCGATTTTTCTCCCAATTTTCCCAAAACACCCTGTATATTGTTTGACAATTTTCAAAGAGAATTTCATGCTGAATCGATTGATGAAAAAATCAAGAGTCTACCTCTTTTATTTCTGGAGTTATGATTTTTTTTAGGAAACTGTTCCATTCTCTCCTTCATTCTGGTGTCAACTTTAACTCGATTTTTCTTCCAATTTTTCCATTACACCCTGTATATTGTTTGACAATTTTGAAAGAGAATTTTATGCTTAAACGATTGATGAAAAAATCAAGAGTCTATCACTTTTATTTTTGAAGTTATGATTTTTTTTAGGAAGCCCTTTCATTTTTCCTTTAATTTTGGTGCGTCAAATTTAACTCGATTTTTCTCCCAATTTTCCCAATACACCCTGTATATTGTTTGACAATTTTCAAAGAGAATTTCATGCTGAATCGATTGATGAAAAAATCAAGACTCTATCTCTTTTATTTCTGGAGTTATGATTTTTTTTTAGGAAACTGTTCCATTTTCCCCTTGATTTTGGTGTCAACTTAAACTCGATTTTTCTCCCAATTTTTCCATGACACCCTGTATATTGTTTGACAATTTTGAAAGAGAATTCCATGCTGAATCGATTGATGAAAAAATCAAGTCTCTATCTCTTTTATTTCTGGAGCTATGATTTTTTTTTGGAAACTGTTCCATTTTCCCCTTGATTTTGGTGTCAACTTTAACTCGATTTTTCTCCCAATTTTTCCATCACACCCTGTATATTCTGTGACAATTTTGAAAGAGAATTTCATGCTGAATGCATTGATGAAAAAATCAAGACTCTATCTCTTTTATTTATGGAGTTATGATTTTTTTTTAGGAAACTGTTCCATTTTCCCCTTGATTTTGGTGTCAACTTAAACTCGATTTTTCTCCCAATTTTTCCATCACACCCTATATATTGTTTGACAATTTTGAAAGATAATTTCATGCTGAATCGATTGATGATAAAATCAAGACTCTATCTCTTTTTATTTCTGGAGTTATGAGTTTTTTTTAGGAAACTGTTCCATTTTCCCCTTGATTTTGGTGTCAACTTAAACTCGATTTTTCTCCCAATTTTTCCATCACACCCTGTATATTGTTTGACAATTTTGAAAGATAATTTCATGCTGAATCGATTGATGATAAAATCAAGACTCTATCTCTTTTTATTTCTGGAGTTATGAGTTTTTTTTAGGAAACTGTTCCATTTTCCCCTTGATTTTGGTGTCAACTTAAACTCGATTTTTCTCCCAATTTTTCCATCACACCCTGTATATTGTTTGACAATTTTGAAAGATAATTTCATGCTGAATCGATTGATGATAAAATCAAGACTCTATCTCTTTTTATTTCTGGAGTTATGAGTTTTTTTTGGAAACTGTTCCATTTTCCCCTTGATTTTTGTGTCAACTTTAACTCGATTTTTCTTCAAATATTTCCATTACACCCTGTATATTGTTTGACAATTTTGAAAGAGAATTTTATGCTAGAATGATTGATGAAAAAATCAAGAGTCTATCTGTTTTATTTTTGGAGTTATGATTTTTTGTAGGAAACTGTTCCATTTTCCACTTGATTTGGTACGTCAACTTCAACTCAATTTTTCTTCCAATTTTCCCATTACACCCTGTACATCATTTGAAAATTTTGAAAGAGAATCTCATGCTGAATCGATTCGTGAAAACATCAAGAGTCTATCTCTCTTATTTTTGGAGTTATGATTTTTTTTAAGAAACTGTTCCATTTTCCCTTTGATTTTTGTGTCAACTTTAACTCGATTTTTCTCCCAATTTTTCCATCACACCCTGTATATTGTTTGACAATTTTGAAAGAGAATTTCATGCTGAATCGATTGATGAAAAAATCAAGAGTCTATCTGTTTTATTTTTGGAGTTATGATTTTTTTTAGGAAACGGTTCCATTTTCCACTTAATTTGGTTTTGGTACGTCAACTTTAACTCAATTTTTCTCCCATTTTTCCTGTTACACCCTGTATATCATTTGAAAATTTTTAAAGAGAATCTCATGCTGAATCGATAGGTGAAAAAATCAATAGTCTATCTGTTTTATTTATGGAGTTATGAATTTTTTTAGGAAGCTCATTTTTTCCTTAATTTTGGTACAAATTTTACTCGACTTTTCCCATCACACCCTGTATATTTTTTTGACAATTTTGAAAGAGAATGTCATCCTGAATCGATTGGTGATAAAATGAAGAGTCTATCTTTTATTTTCGGTGATATGGATTTTTTTTAGGAAGGTACCTATTTCATTTTTTTCTTTTTTTTTTGGCAAACCAGTCGGTGTGATGTAGAAAAAAAAATGATGTATATAAAAATCACTATGGAAGAAGATTGTATTAAAGGAAAAGTGAAAAAAAGTAAAAAAACATGGAACGAGCAAATAAAAAAAAGCGTGAAATGATTTGGTTTCAGGGTACCAAGGAAGTAGAAGAAAATAAATACAAAAACACCCATATCACACAAAACGATGACAATCAACTTTTTTTTTTGTTCACCCACATCATCCATACATTAAAAGTTCACAACCTCTGACCAGAAAAATACACAAAACAATACAACACACGACACGGGCGGACTTCCGTAAATTTCTGCCCATATAAAGTGATGGGATAATGAGATAAGCTTTTGTTTTATTTGGGTGTTAATTTCTGACACAACTGGGTATGGGTGTGGTTCCTTCTATACCATGTAGGTGCATATGGTCAGATAATTGGTTTATGCATTGAAGAACCCCATCTCTTGTGCGAAACGGAAAGTGTCGTGACGTGGCCTTCAAAAATTCTCAATTGTGTATCTCTAATCCATACGGGTGTTGATATTGAAGTTGCTGGATTAATTTCCTATAAAAGCCAAGTGGAACTACTGAGGTATAGATATTTCTTTCTACCCCCCAAATTGAAACTTAATCCCCCTGATCCAGAGGGACACTAGTGCTATCGCCCCATGCACACAGCAAACAAAAATTAATATAATGCCTCATATTTCGCACCCCCCATGGACCATGTAACAAAATTACATAGCTTAGGGGGATTAGTTTTCGTATTTTTCTTAATCACTCTCTCGTACACCCGCGATAACGATAGGGGTAGTTTTAAGTGCGGGGGTGGGGCAAAATTTTCCATTAATAACAACTCGTTAAAATCAAATCGTCTAATAATCAAAAAATCGAAAATTTGTACTACATTCGTAAAATTCACACAGTCCACAAGCGAAAAAAAGAATAAACCTTTCGCAAAAATAATGACGTCACGGTTCGTAGTTAGGCCACACCCCTTGTTCGGGTATCAAATGAAGTTTTTTTTTCTGTTCGTTTACAATTATTTTGGGTGTTTTGAAAAAATGTTTTTGATGATGTTCATTGTCCAAATTGTACATTGATCATCTAATTTGATTGTCTATCAGGTCAAGTACTCGTACGAGTCAACATTAGAAGTATTATAATTGTACTCTTTTCTCTGATTACCTGGCTCGAAAAACTATAACGTCAAATATAAGACTATTTATTTTGAAAAATATTCTTCGACTATAACTACTCGTACCAGTGAATGCCAGACTCACTCGCACGAGTTATAAGTGTCAAAAGTGCACTATTTTAACATCATCACGACTACAACTAATAAAAGTGATCCAAAATGAGTTGGCTCTCCAATAAGTTCATAAAACAATCTTCACAACTCGTACGAGTCCCTATTCAAGTCACCTTGTTGAGTCATTTTGAAAAAATAAGACCGTTGAAAAATTAAGAGTTCATTATTCTCCAGTAAATTTCCATTTTGTGTCTGCCGAATCTATATTTGATCTACTGATACACTCTACTAGCCAATTAACTCGTACGAGTGAAGACACATTGAAAAAAATTCAATTCCAGTCAAATACGAATCTGTCACAATACTATGACTACTTATACGAGTCCATGACCACTCGTGCGAGTGATCACCATCCCAGGAGCGAGTAAATATTTTTTGTCTGTTACTCGCACGAGTGGATTCCAAGGGAAATAAATTGATTTTCAACTGAGCTTGTATCACTACTCGCACGAGTAAACGTTAAAACCCGTCTTCAATAATTTTCGATACAATCAGTGTACAAAAACATGGTAAAATGTGGACACGTACGAGTGGTCAACTTAGACCTATCGTTATAACTCGTACGAGTGTGGTACTAGTCCTTATAGGTAATAATGAATAGTATTTTATTACACATGAGTACTACACATGAGTACTCGTACGAGTTACGATATTTTTTTGTATTGTTCTAGATGAAAAATATTTATTTTAGTAACTCGTACGAGTGGTGAACTTAGTCAACTCGGATATTCGGTTTCCTCCAAATCAGATCAAAGTAACACATGTTTTCATGTCATAGTCACTCGTGCGAGTGATGGATCTGGTGTTACTCGTACGAGTAGTGATGATACTGATCTGATAAAAAATATATAAAGAAATGAAAAAATACCGATTTAACTAGGAAAAATGTCGATATAAAGCTTGTTGATCACTGGTACGAGTTGTTATGCGAGTGGACCTCATATAAATGATTTATGTAAAACAAACGAGAGAATAATGAACTTCAACCATTTCTTTTGTGCAAAATGAATAGGCAAGGTGAATGAGGACTCGTACGAGTACTCTGGGACGAGTAGACGACATTATGCATTTGAAGAACTAAATTATCAATAGGAATAAAAACACATACAAAAACGATATGGCACTATTGTGTTTCTTAAATTGTCTCGTACGAGTTACCAAGCTAGTCAAGTCAAATATTGTTAAAATAGTGCACTTTTGAGCATCACTCGTGTGCGAAGCTGATTTGTTCATTTTCTTCAACGTTTATCAATTCATTCATTATGCATTAGTCACTCGCACGAGTATTTAACAAAAAATTGATTGTACACTAGGTCAACCACTCGTACGAGTCAAAATTACCAAAAATCATGTAGACGGTCATTTTGCTAGTTACACGTGTATATTCAATTGGAAGTCAAAAGCAAACTTGTACACATTTGACATTTCACACCCAATAATTTTATAGTTATTTACTCGTACGAGTGTTCAAACCAGATGGCAATACGAGCACTCTTCGAAAATATCGTCTTGGATCACAAAAAATCATAAAACTCATTAAAAAACTACACAATTACAAAACAGTTCCGAGAATCACTCTGATATTTGGCTTATATTATTAGATTCATGACAATGACAAAAAATAGGTTATTCACCGTTATATTCACTGAACACAAATCTGTCAATTTTTCTCCTATTTGATAACTTGAGGATCCACTAAGCATAAGTGACGTTTATTGTTTACTCGTACGAGTAGTTGAACTAGTGGACACCAAATCAATTATTTAAATAATCGATTGTTTTCGAATCAAGCAAGGATCACAAATGTTTTTATGTTGGAGTGTATCGAGTGCAGTGCTTACTCGTGCGAGTAATCACCATCCCAGGAGCGAGTAAATATTTTTAAACGTTAAAACCCGTCTTCAATAATTTTCGATACAATCAGTGTACAAAAACATGGTAAAATGTGGACACGTACGAGTGGTCAACTCAGACCTATCGTTATAACTCGTACGAGTGTGGTACTAGTCCAGTTGATAATCAAAATCCTTATAGGTAATAATGAATAGTATTTTATTACACATGAGTACTCGTACGAGTTACGATATTTTTTTGTATTGTTCTAGATGAAAAATATTTATTTTAGTAACTCGTACGAGTGGTGAACTTAGTCAACTCGGATATTCGGTTTCCTCCAAATCAGATCAAAGTAACACATGTCATAGTCACTCGTGCGAGTGATGGATCTGGTGTTACTCGTACGAGTAGTGATGATACTGATCTGATAAAGAATATATAAAGAAATGAAAAATTACCGATTTAACTAGGAAAAATGTCGATATAAAGCTTGTTGATCACTGGTACGAGTTGTTATGCGAGTGGACCTCATATAAATGGTTTATGTAAAACAAACGAGAGAATAATGAACTTCAACCATTTCTTTTGTTCAAAATGAATAGGCAAGGTGAATGAGGACTCGTACGAGTACTCTGGTACGAGTAGGCGACATTATGCATTTGAAGAACTAAATTATCGATAGGAATAAAAACACATACAAAAACGATATGGCCGAATTGTTTTTCCCAAATTGACTCGTACGAGTTACCAAGCTAGTCAAGTCAAATATGGTTAAAATAGTGCACTTTTGAGCATCACTCGTGCGCGAAGCTGATTTGTTCATTTTCTTCAACGTTTATCAATTCATTCATTATGCATTAGTCACTCGCACGAGTATTTTACAAAAAATTGATTGTTCACTAGGTCAACCACTCGTACCAGTCAAAATTACCAAAAATTATGTAGACGGTCATTTTGCTAGTTACACGTGTATATTCAATTGGAAGTCAAAAGCAAACTTGTACACATTTGACATTTCACACCCAATAATTTTATAGTTATTTACTCGTACGAGTGTTCAAACCAGATGGCAATACGAGCACTCTTCGAAAATATCGTCTTGGATCACAAAAAATCATAAAACTCATTAAAAAACTACACAATTACAAAACAGTTCCGAGAATCACTCTGATATTTGGCTTATATTATTAGATTCATGACAATGACAAAAAATAGGTTATTTACCGTTATATTCACGGAACACAAATCTGTCAATTTTTCTCCTATTTGATAACTTGAGGATCCACTAAGCATAAGTGACGTTTAATGTTCACTCGTACGAGTAGTTGAACTAGTGGACACCAAATCAATTATTTAAATAATCGATTGTTTTCGAATCAAGCAAGGATCACAAATGTTTTTATGTTGGAGTGTATTCAATGGAGTGCTTACTCGTACGAGTAGTGACACTAGTTTAGTTGAAAATAGCCGAAATAGTCAAAACCCCTAAAATCAATGTCGGAACAGGTATTCTACTAGTTGCACACGTGCGAGTGATTATTCTAGATGAAAAATGTTAACTCGTGCGAGTGATTATTCGAGTGACAATCAAAATTTGAATTGTCTGTATTGTCGTTAGTCAAATTGATACATAACTTTTAACGAAAATACATCAACTCGTACGAGTGGAACACTCTGATGTCTATTCGTACGAGTAGTTCACCCAGTAATCCACTCAATTCATACAATCAGTTTTTTTCAAATTATTCACAGCTATTTATTTTGTAGTTACTCGTACGAGTAAGAAATGTAGACTCGCGTCAATGACTACGGTTACTCGTGCGAGTGGATATGAAATATTTTTCAAAATAAAAAACAGAACATCAAAGAATCACTTCTGGAGATGAAACACCAGCTCGTACGAGTAATCATAACAGTGATGTCGGAAATGCGTACGAGTGAACTAGCTAGTAGTATACTGAATTCTCTTTTGATAAAAAAAATCACTCGTATACTGATAACAGCAGATTATTCCTAGAAAAATGCCGGAATAATGCTTTTTTGTTGACCACTGGTACGAGTAGTTAAGCAAGTGATCCTCAAAAATGTTGTTCACGTGAAACAAACGAGAGAATGAACTTAGACTGTTCAAAATGGCTTAGCAAGGTGAGTGGGGACTCGTGCGAGTACTGAGGCGAGTACGTGTCATCATGCATTCCTGTCCCAATCCTGCGAATGAAAAAAATGACAAAAATGATATGTCGGAATTGCGTAGTTCATATTGACTCGTACGAGTAGTTAACCTAGTGAGTCACTAGATGAACAGATTTAAATAGGTGAATACATAATCGTTTATTTCATGGTTACTCGCACTAGTAGACCATATTTGTTTGCTTTCGATGCGAGTAGTCGTGCTAGTAGCCCTATCTAAATTACATCCAATAAAACCTAGACCCAAAAAGGGCAATAAAACTCTAAATCCCCATTCCACCTACGACTCCGACAAGCCATACACAACAAAACCCTTTAAATCTCCTCAACTTTATCTCACCTCCTCAAACCTCCTATACCCGATTCACCTTCCATTTGCATCCACACTCAGGCGCATTTTGAACCGTCGCGGCGCGCCATCAAGCCAGTCGCGCTGCGATCATCAAACGGGTCGGATCTGTGACGATCATCGGCCTAAATTCACGCGAACTTGTGCAAGTGAGTGATGAAAAAAGTGTGAAAAGTGAGTGAAATAGGAAAATGTGCGACAACAATTGCGTGATTGAGGGCAGTGTCAAGTTTCGCGATGGGAAAAAAGTGAGTATGAGGATAGGTTATCGGACCTTGCTATTGCATTAAGTTGTTATCGCGCCCGAATGGTTTTATCGCAAAAAGGTTGGCAAAACATTAAAAAAAAGTGTAATCGTTGCGCTTTGCAATATCTTATCATGTTTGGCGGTTTTATCAATGTTAATGTTTGCCGTCACGTTTTGATTGATTTTCTGGAACTGGTCGATTATTATTAATATTTTTTTTTTATTACATTCATTCAACTTAAAAGTAACTCAATAATAAAAAAAGTAGAAAGTTCCACTCAATTGAGGTGCATACAAATCATGACAGCTTCCTCAAAGTCTATCATAAGGACTTCTCCTCCGGGGGTCCAAGAGGAATGGTATTGAAAGACAACCAACGTATTCAAACTCAAATCACTCAAAAACCGTCCTATATATGGAAGTAAAATCACTTTTATCGGAAAGAGGAGTAAATTTCACTCAATTGAGGTAAATTAGAAAAGTTTCTTCCTCCTCAAAATATAATCACAGTGGTTTGAATTCTGCCAAGGGGTTCAGAAGAAATGGTGCGTCAAAGGTAACCATCGGATTCACCCTCAAATAACTCAAAACCCGTTCTATATATGAAAGTAAACTCACTTTAACAGGAAAAAGGATGAAATTTCACTCAATTGAGGTGAATTGGAAAAGTTTTGGCCTCCTCAAAATAGACTTACACGAATTTAAATTCTGCCAAGGGGTTTGGGATGAATGGTGCGTTGAAGGTAACCATCGGATTCACTATTGAATTGCTCAAAAACCGTTCTATATATGGAAGTAAAATCACTTTTATCGGAAAGAGGAGTAAATTTCACTCAATTGAGGTAAATTAGAAAAGTTTCTTCCTCCTCAAAAAATAATCACAGTGGTTTGAATTCTGCCAAGGGGTTCAGAAGAAATGGTGCGTCAAAGGTAACCATCGGATTCACCCTCAAATAACTCAAAACCCGTTCTATATATGAAAGTAAACTCACTTTAACAGGAAAAAGGATGAAATTTCACTCAATTGAGGTGAATTGGAAAAGTTTTGGCCTCCTCAAAATAGACTTACACGAATTTAAATTCTGCCAAGGGGTTTGGGATGAATGGTCCGTTGAAGGTAACCATCGGATTCACTATTGAATTGCTCAAAAACCGTTCTATATATGGAAGTAAAATCACTTTTATCGGAAAGAGGAGTAAATTTCACTCAATTGAGGTAAATTAGAAAAGTTTCTTCCTCCTCAAAATATAATCACAGTGGTTTGAATTCTGCCAAGGGGTTCAGAAGAAATGGTGCGTCAAAGGTAACCATCGGATTCACCCTCAAATAACTCAAAAACCATTCATTATATGGAAGTAAACTAACTTTTACAGAAAAGAGGAGGAAATTTCACTCAATTGAGGTGAATTGGAAAAGTTTTGGCCTCCTGAAAATAGACTGACACGAATTTAAATTCTGCCAAGGGGTTTGGGATTAATGGTCCGTTAAAGGTAACCATCGGATTCACTATTGAATTGCTCAAAAACCGTTCTATATATGGAAGTAAAATCACTTTTATCGGAAAGAGGAGTGAATTTCACTCAATTGAGGTAAATTAGAAAAGTTTCTTCCTCCTCAAAATATAATCACAGTGGTTTGAATTCTGCCAAGGGGTTCAGAAGAAATGGTGCGTCAAAGGTAACCATCGGATTCACCCTCAAATAACTCAAAACCCGTTCTATATATGAAAGTAAACTCACTTTAACAGGAAAAAGGATGAAATTTCACTCAATTGAGGTGAATTGGAAAAGTTTTGGCCTCCTCAAAATAGACTTACACGAATTTAAATTCTGCCAAGGGGTTTGGGATGAATGGTCCGTTGAAGGTAACCATCGGATTCACTATTGAATTGCTCAAAAACCGTTCTATATATGGAAGTAAAATCACTTTTATCGGAAAGAGGAGTAAATTTCACTCAATTGAGGTAAATTAGAAAAGTTTCTTCCTCCTCAAAATATAATCACAGTGGTTTGAATTCTGCCAAGGGGTTCAGAAGAAATGGTGCGTCAAAGGTAACCATCGGATTCACCCTCAAATAACTCAAAAACCATTCATTATATGGAAGTAAACTAACTTTTACAGAAAAGAGGAGGAAATTTCACTCAATTGAGGTGAATTGGAAAAGTTTTGGCCTCCTGAAAATAGACTGACACGAATTTAAATTCTGCCAAGGGGTTTGGGATTAATGGTCCGTTAAAGGTAACCATCGGATTCACTATTGAATTGCTCAAAAACCGTTCTATATATGGAAGTAAAATCACTTTTATCGGAAAGAGGAGTGAATTTCACTCAATTGAGGTAAATTAGAAAAGTTTCTTCCTCCTCAAAATATAATCACAGTGGTTTGAATTCTGCCAAGGGGTTCAGAAGAAATGGTGCGTCAAAGGTAACCATCGGATTCACCCTCAAATAACTCAAAACCCGTTCTATATATGAAAGTGAACTCACTTTAACAGGAAAAAGGAGGAAATTTCACTCAATTGAGGTGAATTGGAAAAGTTTTGGCCTCCTCAAAATAGACTTACACGAATTTAAATTCTGCCAAGGGGTTTGGGATGAATGGTGCGTTGAAGGTAACCATCGGATTCACTATTGAATTGCTCAAAAACCGTTCTATATATGGAAGTAGAATCACTTTTATCGGAAAGAGGAGTAAATTTCACTCAATTGAGGTAAATTAGAAAAGTTTCTTCCTCCTCAAAATATAATCACAGTGGTTTGAATTCTGCCAAGGGGTTCAGAAGAAATGGTGCGTCAAAGGTAACCATCGGATTCACCCTCAAATAACTCAAAAACCATTCATTATATGGAAGTAAACTAACTTTTACAGAAAAGAGGAGGAAATTTCACTCAATTGAGGTGAATTGGAAAAGTTTTGGCCTCCTCAAAATAGACTTACACGAATTTAAATTCTGCCAAGGGGTTTGGGATGAATGGTGCGTTGAAGGTAACCATCGGATTCACTCTTCAATTGCTCAAAAACCGTCCTATATATGGAAGTGAAATCACTTTCATCGGAAAGAGGAGTAAATTTCACTCAATTGAGGTAAATTAGAAAAGTTTCTTCCTCCTCAAAATATAATCACAGTGGTTTGAATTCTGGCAAGGGGTTCAGAAGAAATGGTGCGTCAAAGGTAACCATCGGATTCACCCTCAAATAACTCAAAAACCGTTCTATATATGAAAGTAAACTCACTTTTACAGGAAAGAGGAGAAAATTTTACTCAATTGAGGTGAATTGGAAAAGTTTTGGCCTCCTCAAAATAGACTTACACGAATTTAAATTCTGCCAAGGGGTTTGGGATGAATGGTGCGTTAAAGGTAACCATCGGATTCACTCTTGAATTGCTTAGAAACCGTTCTATATATGGAAGTAAAATCACTTTTATCGTAAAGAGGAGGAAATTTCACTCAATTGAGGTGAATCGGAAAAGTTTTAGCCTCCTTAAAATAAACGTACAGGGGTTTAAATTCTGCCAAGGGGTTTGGGAGAAATGTTGCCTTGAACGTAACCATCGGATTCAACCTCAAATTATTGAACAACGGTTCTAGATATTCGAATAAAATCACTTCCAGTGGAAAGAGGAGGAAATTCTACTCAATTGAGGTCAATCAGATAATGCTGGCCTCCTCAAATCAAAATATACTTACAGCAATTTAAATTCTGCCAAGGGGTTTTGGAGAAATGGTGCATTGAACATAACCAAGGGCTCTACTCTCAAGTTAATCAACCCTCATTTTAGATATTGGAATGTAATAAACATTTTCCTCGCAAAGAGGACATTTTTTATCATTGAGGTGGGTCACATGACCGACAAGCCTCCTCAAAAACATAAATCACCGATGAAATGGAATGGTGATGGTCGTGGAGGCGGTTGTCACACTCAAAGTCGAAGATCCCAAAAACTTCAGATATTGAGGTGCGCTCAGTGTCATTCAGAAGAGAAGAAAATTTCTTTATTTTGGAGGTGAATCACGTGACTCAGACCCACCTCAATTTATTGACGCTAGAATTTTAATTAAGATAAAATGGACACTGTCTTGTTCAAAGTCAACCTCCTCAAAAACTACCAGAGATATGGGAATAAGACTAGGTTCATTGGAAGGAGGATCAAAATTTACATACAAGAGATGTATCAGGAGATTGAAATCTGAGCCCTACCTAGGTTTATTCAGGTCCAAATGACCTTATAGGGTTCTGGAGTAATGGCGCTTTGAAGGTAGTCATCCCATTTGAACCCAAATAACTCGGAAACTATAATAGATATTGGAGTGCGCATAGCCTCATTGGAAAAAGGAGGTTCCTTACCATAACCAAGGTTGATTAGTTTTGTAACAACCGTTATGAGAAAGCTTTTATAGGGGCTCAAATTCAAATGAATGGTTCAGCAAAATGACAGTCATCTTATTCAAAGCCAGATTGCTCAAAAACTATGAAAGATATGGGAGTGGGACTAGTTTCATTCGAAAGAGGATGAAATTTAACATGATAAAAATATTTTATGAAAGTGAAATCATGTCCCTACTAAGGTTGATCCGTCCTCGAATGAACTTATAAGGTTATGGAGTAATGGCGCTTTGAATGTAGTCATCCCATTCAAACCCAAATAACTCCATAACTATAACAGATATCCAAGTGCGCATAGTCTCATTGGAAAGAGGAGATATTTCACCATAATTAAGGTAGGTTACATTTGTAACAGCCCTTCTGAGCAAGCTTTTATTGGCGCTCAATTAAAGATGAAGTGTTCAGAAGGATGATAGTCATCTTGTTCAAAGCCAAATTGCTCAGAAACCATAAGAGATATGGAAGTGGGACTAGTTTCATTCGAAAGAGGATAAAATTTTACATTATAAAAATTTTCAATGAAAGTAAAATCATGGACTCACTTAGGTTGACCAAGCCTCAAATGACCTTACAGGGTTATGGAGTGATAGTGCTTCGAGTGTAGTTATCACATTTAAACCCAAATAACTCAGAAACTATAACAGATATCGGAGTGCGCATAGTCTCATTAGAAAGAGAAGGAAATTGGTCATAAATGATGGTTATTGCAATGGTGATAACCCCTCTTTTAACATAATCATTGATGTATAAATTTCATTAAGGGGTACAGAGATGGTCATCCCATTAGGAGTCAAATTACTTCAAAAACTTTAATAAATACTGGAGTGAACTATGATTGAGCTGAGTTCAGTGACTCATTAAGTAGCCCCATAAAATTACAAATATCAAATTTCTCCATGTAAACGTCACGGACTCGTTAACATGTTAACGACGATTAAAACAATATATTTGCAACCTTTGAACCGCCAATCGGGTACTTTGAACTGAAAAATTTCGCAACAATCGCCCGAATAAGTGCAAAAGTGTGTGAAAGTAAGTGTGTAATATTCTAGGAATTTGTAGCAGTCAATATTTGCACAAATCATCATTGAAGTACTGATTTATGAATGTTTGGCATGTCAATATTGGGCGGACGTGGTACTGTTATAGTACTGTTTGTCAGTAAAAAATATCACGAGGATATATTGGAATTTGTCATGGGATTTTTTCATTTTTGGAATTATACTGTTTTATGTCGTATAATTTAAAAAAAATAATAAAAAAATAATGTTAGAACAGGTGAACATTTTTCAAGACAAAATTTTAAACGGTTTAAGAAATATAGCTTGTTAGAACTGTTGCTGTTTTCATGTTGCATAATTTTCAAAAATTCTTCAAAAATTTTAGATCCAATGCGCGGAATTGAAATGAACATTTTTCAATAAAAGAATCGTAGAACTTCTTGTCACTAAAATCTCAACACAAAATTTCAAACGGTTTGAAAACTATAGCATGTCAAAGTTTCATTTAGAAGTTATTCGTTCTGATGTAGTATATTTTTCAAAAATTCGTAAAAAATTCAGAACTAACGCAGTGGTTTGAAGTGAACATTTTTCGATAAAGGAATCTTAGAACCTCTTGTCACTAAAATTTCAAGACAAAATTTTAAACGAATTGAAAAATATAGCTTGTCGAAAATTTTTCTGTATTCAAGTAGCATAATTTTCAAAAATTTGTCAAACATTTTAGAAACAATGCGCTGGTTTGAAATGAACATTTTTCAATAAGGGAATCTTAGAACTTCTTGTCACTAAAATTTCAACCCAAAATTTCGAATGGTTTGAAAATTATAGCTTGTCAAAGTTCCATTTAGAATTTATTCGTTCTGATGTAGCATAATGTTCAAAAATTTGACAAAAATTTAAGAACAAAGCCAGGGGTTTGAAGTGAACATTTTTCGATAAAGGAATCTTGGAACCTCTTGTCACTAAAATTTCATGACAAAATTTCAAACGGTTTGAAAAATATAGCATGTCGAAAATTTTGCTGTATTCATGTAGCATAATTTTCAAAAATTTGTCAAACATTTTAGAAACAATGCGCGGTTTTGAAATGAACATTTTTCAATGAGGGAATCTTAGAACTTCTTGTCACTAAAATTTCAACTCAAAATTTCATATGGTTTGAAAATTATAGCTTGTCAAAGTTTCATTTAGAATTTATTCGTTCTGATGTAGCATAATTTTCAAAAATTTGACAAAAATTTAAGAACAAAGCCAGGGGTTTGAAATGAACATTTTTCGATAAAGGAATCTTAGAACCTCTTGTCACTAAATTTCAAGACAAAATTTCAGACGGATTGAAAAATATAGCTTGTCGAAAATTTTGCTGTATTCATGTATCATAATTTTCAAAAATTTGTCAAACATTTTAGAAACAATGCGCGGTTTTGAAATGAACATTTTTCAATGAGGGAATCTTAGAACTTCTTGTCACTAAAATTTCAACTCAAAATTTCATATGGTTTGAAAATTATAGCTTGTCAAAGTTTCATTTAGAATTTATTCGTTCTGATGTAGCATAATTTACAAAAATTTGACAAAAATTTAAGAACAAAGCCAGGGGTTTGGAGTGAACATTTTTCGATAAAGGAATCATAGAACCTCTTGTCACTTAAATTTCAAGACAAAATTTCAAACGGATTGAAAAATATAGCTTGTCGAATATTTTGCTGTATTGATGTATCATAATTTTCAAAAATTCGTCAAACATTTTAGAAACAATGCGCGGGTTTGAAATGAACATTTTTCAATGAGGGAATCTTAGAACTTTTTGTCACTAAAATTTCAACCCAAAATTTCAAACGGTTTGAAAATTATAGCTTGTCAAAGTTCCATTTAGAATTTATTCGTCCTGATGTAGCATAATTTTCAAAAATTTTACAAAAATTTCAGAACTAACGCAGGGGTTTGAAGTGAACATTTTTCGATAGAGGAATCCTAGAACCTCTGGTCACTAAAATTTCAAGACAACATTTCAAACGGATTGAAAAATATAGCTTGTCGAAAATTTTGCTGTATTCATGTAGCATAATTTTCAAAAATTTGTCAAACATTTTAGAAACAATGCGCGGGTTTGAAATGAACATTTTTCAATGAGGGAATCTTAGAACTTTTTGTCACTAAAATTTCAACCCAAAATTTCAAACGGTTTGAAAATTATAGCTTGTCAAAGTTCCATTTAGAATTTATTCGTTCTGATGCAGCATAATTTTCAAAAATTTGACAAAAATTTAAGAACAAAGCCAGGGGTTTGGAGTGAACATTTTTCGATAAAGGAATCATAGAACCTCTTGTCACTTAAATTTCAAGACAAAATTTCAAACGGATTGAAAAATATAGCTTGTCGAATATTTTGCTGTATTGATGTATCATAATTTTCAAAAATTCGTCAAACATTTTAGAAACAATGCGCGGGTTTGAAATGAACATTTTTCAATGAGGGAATCTTAGAACTTTTTGTCACTAAAATTTCAACCCAAAATTTCAAACGGTTTGAAAATTATAGCTTGTCAAAGTTCCATTTAGAATTTATTCGTCCTGATGTAGCATAATTTTCAAAAATTTTACAAAAATTTAAGAACAAACGAAGGGGTTTGAAGTGAACATTTTTCGATAAAGGAATCTTAGAACCTCTTGTCACTAGAATTTCAAGACAAAATTTCAAACGGTCTGAAAAATATAGCTTGTCGAATATTTTGCTGTATTCATGTAGCATAATTTTCAAAAATTCGTCAAACATTTTAGAAACAATGCGCGGGTTTGAAATGAACATTTTTCAATGAGGGAATCTTAGAACTTTTTGTCGCTAAAATTTCAACCCAAAATTTCAAACGGTTTGAAAATTATAGCTTGTCAAAGTTCCATTTAGAATTTATTCGTTCTGATGTAGCATAATTTTCAAAAATTTGACAAAAATTTAAGAACAAACGCAGGGGTTTGAAGTGAACATTTTTCGATAAAGGAATCTTAGAACCTCTTGTCACTGAAATTTCAAGACAACATTTCAAACGGATTGAAAAATATAGCTTGTCGAAAATTTTGCTGTATTCATGTAGCATAATTTTCAAAAATTTGTCAAACATTTTAGAAACAATGCGCGGGTTTGAAATGAACATTTTTCAATAAGGGAATCTTGGAACTTCTTGTCACTAAAATTTCAACCCAAAATTTCAAACGGTTTGAAAATTATAGCTTGTCAAAGTTCCATTTAGAATTTATTCGTTCTGATGTAGCATAATTTTCAAAAATTTGACAAAAATTTAAGAACAAACGCAGGGGTTTGAAGTGAACATTTTTCGATAAAGGAATCTTAGAACCTCTTGTCACTAAAATTTCAAGACAAAATTTCAAACGGATTGAAAAATATAGCATGTCGAAAATTTTGCTGTTTTCATGTTGCATAATTTTCAAAAATTCTTCAAAAATTTTAGATCCAATGCGCGGAATTGAAATGAACATTTTTCAATAAAAGAATCGTAGAACTTCTTGTCACTAAAATCTCAACACAAAATTTCAAACGGTTTGAAAACTATAGCATGTCAAAGTTTCATTTAGAAGTTATTCGTTCTGATGTAGTATATTTTTCAAAAATTCGTAAAAAATTCAGAACTAACGCAGTGGTTTGAAGTGAACATTTTTCGATAAAGGAATCTTAGAACCTCTTGTCACTAAAATTTCAAGACAAAATTTTAAACGAATTGAAAAATATAGCTTGTCGAAAATTTTTCTGTATTCAAGTAGCATAATTTTCAAAAATTTGTCAAACATTTTAGAAACAATGCGCTGGTTTGAAATGAACATTTTTCAATAAGGGAATCTTAGAACTTCTTGTCACTAAAATTTCAACCCAAAATTTCGAATGGTTTGAAAATTATAGCTTGTCAAAGTTCCATTTAGAATTTATTCGTTCTGATGTAGCATAATGTTCAAAAATTTGACAAAAATTTAAGAACAAAGCCAGGGGTTTGAAGTGAACATTTTTCGATAAAGGAATCTTGGAACCTCTTGTCACTAAAATTTCATGACAAAATTTCAAACGGTTTGAAAAATATAGCATGTCGAAAATTTTGCTGTATTCATGTAGCATAATTTTCAAAAATTTGTCAAACATTTTAGAAACAATGCGCGGTTTTGAAATGAACATTTTTCAATGAGGGAATCTTAGAACTTCTTGTCACTAAAATTTCAACTCAAAATTTCATATGGTTTGAAAATTATAGCTTGTCAAAGTTTCATTTAGAATTTATTCGTTCTGATGTAGCATAATTTTCAAAAATTTGACAAAAATTTAAGAACAAAGCCAGGGGTTTGAAATGAACATTTTTCGATAAAGGAATCTTAGAACCTCTTGTCACTAAATTTCAAGACAAAATTTCAGACGGATTGAAAAATATAGCTTGTCGAAAATTTTGCTGTATTCATGTATCATAATTTTCAAAAATTTGTCAAACATTTTAGAAACAATGCGCGGTTTTGAAATGAACATTTTTCAATGAGGGAATCTTAGAACTTCTTGTCACTAAAATTTCAACTCAAAATTTCATATGGTTTGAAAATTATAGCTTGTCAAAGTTTCATTTAGAATTTATTCGTTCTGATGTAGCATAATTTACAAAAATTTGACAAAAATTTAAGAACAAAGCCAGGGGTTTGGAGTGAACATTTTTCGATAAAGGAATCATAGAACCTCTTGTCACTTAAATTTCAAGACAAAATTTCAAACGGATTGAAAAATATAGCTTGTCGAATATTTTGCTGTATTGATGTATCATAATTTTCAAAAATTCGTCAAACATTTTAGAAACAATGCGCGGGTTTGAAATGAACATTTTTCAATGAGGGAATCTTAGAACTTTTTGTCACTAAAATTTCAACCCAAAATTTCAAACGGTTTGAAAATTATAGCTTGTCAAAGTTCCATTTAGAATTTATTCGTCCTGATGTAGCATAATTTTCAAAAATTTTACAAAAATTTCAGAACTAACGCAGGGGTTTGAAGTGAACATTTTTCGATAGAGGAATCCTAGAACCTCTGGTCACTAAAATTTCAAGACAACATTTCAAACGGATTGAAAAATATAGCTTGTCGAAAATTTTGCTGTATTCATGTAGCATAATTTTCAAAAATTTGTCAAACATTTTAGAAACAATGCGCGGGTTTGAAATGAACATTTTTCAATGAGGGAATCTTAGAACTTTTTGTCACTAAAATTTCAACCCAAAATTTCAAACGGTTTGAAAATTATAGCTTGTCAAAGTTCCATTTAGAATTTATTCGTTCTGATGCAGCATAATTTTCAAAAATTTGACAAAAATTTAAGAACAAAGCCAGGGGTTTGGAGTGAACATTTTTCGATAAAGGAATCATAGAACCTCTTGTCACTTAAATTTCAAGACAAAATTTCAAACGGATTGAAAAATATAGCTTGTCGAATATTTTGCTGTATTGATGTATCATAATTTTCAAAAATTCGTCAAACATTTTAGAAACAATGCGCGGGTTTGAAATGAACATTTTTCAATGAGGGAATCTTAGAACTTTTTGTCACTAAAATTTCAACCCAAAATTTCAAACGGTTTGAAAATTATAGCTTGTCAAAGTTCCATTTAGAATTTATTCGTCCTGATGTAGCATAATTTTCAAAAATTTTACAAAAATTTAAGAACAAACGAAGGGGTTTGAAGTGAACATTTTTCGATAAAGGAATCTTAGAACCTCTTGTCACTAGAATTTCAAGACAAAATTTCAAACGGTCTGAAAAATATAGCTTGTCGAATATTTTGCTGTATTCATGTAGCATAATTTTCAAAAATTCGTCAAACATTTTAGAAACAATGCGCGGGTTTGAAATGAACATTTTTCAATGAGGGAATCTTAGAACTTTTTGTCGCTAAAATTTCAACCCAAAATTTCAAACGGTTTGAAAATTATAGCTTGTCAAAGTTCCATTTAGAATTTATTCGTTCTGATGTAGCATAATTTTCAAAAATTTGACAAAAATTTAAGAACAAACGCAGGGGTTTGAAGTGAACATTTTTCGATAAAGGAATCTTAGAACCTCTTGTCACTGAAATTTCAAGACAACATTTCAAACGGATTGAAAAATATAGCTTGTCGAAAATTTTGCTGTATTCATGTAGCATAATTTTCAAAAATTTGTCAAACATTTTAGAAACAATGCGCGGGTTTGAAATGAACATTTTTCAATAAGGGAATCTTGGAACTTCTTGTCACTAAAATTTCAACCCAAAATTTCAAACGGTTTGAAAATTATAGCTTGTCAAAGTTCCATTTAGAATTTATTCGTTCTGATGTAGCATAATTTTCAAAAATTTGACAAAAATTTAAGAACAAACGCAGGGGTTTGAAGTGAACATTTTTCGATAAAGGAATCTTAGAACCTCTTGTCACTAAAATTTCAAGACAAAATTTCAAACGGATTGAAAAATATAGCATGTCGAAAATTTTGCTGTATTCATGTAGCATAATTTTCAAAAATTTGTCAAACATTCTAGAAACAATGCGCGGGTTTGAAATGAACATTTTTCAATAAGGGAATCTTAGAACTCTTGTCACTAAAATTTCAACACAAAATTTCAAACGGTTTGAAAATTATAGCTTGCGTCAAAGTCTCATTCAGAACTTATTCGTTCTGATGTAGCATAATTTTCAAAAATTCGTCAAAAATTCTAGAACCAACGCGCGGGTTTGAAATAAACATTTTTTAATAAGGTTATCTTGTAACTTCTTGTCACTAAAATTTCAACATAAAATTTCAAACGGTTTAAAAATTATAGCCTGTCAAAGTTTCATTTAGAACTTATTCGTTCTGATGTAGCATAATTTTCAACAATTCGTCAAAAAATTTTAGAACTAACACAGGATCTTGAAATGAACATTTTTCTATAAAGGAATCTTTGAACTTCTTTTTGCTAAAATTTCAAACAGTTTGAAAATTATAACTTGTCAAATTTCAAACGGTTTGTTTCATACATATTCCAAAAACTCACCTTTCCAAAAAAAAAATCGTTACGTCAATCAATCAAAAATTCCCCAAAATCCCATCGAAAAATCGAAACCGTTTGACTCGCCACCCCAAAATCAATTGTTGCCCAAACTTATCTCTTGTTATACCTTGTACCGAAACACCACATGCCCTTTTCGAACCCTTATCTATGGGACATGTGGTCTTGAGACGTTCGAGCCCTTAGGGCCGTTTGTCTTTGACAACACTGTGAGATATTTCAGAGGCGGTACAGACGATTTATGATCGGTTTAATTATAACTATTTCATGTGCACGCTACTGGTCCCTATTTCGGCAAACCCACTGAAATCCGAAACCCAAAATTTTTATAAGGGTTCCATTCAACACAATAACAGCAAAAGGAAGTGAATATTTTTTTAGGCTCTGAATATTATTACAATTGCTTATCACGAGGTCAGCTATTGACCTGGTGCACTCTACAGGGTGATCCAAAAAACTAATTTGCCGCAAGCGATAAAATTAAATCGAAAAACTCCAGAATCAAGCAAATTGGAGTTTTTTTTTCCCTTGATGGTATTTATGTTAAAACCAACGCCATAAAGGACTTTTAGACCCTTTTTCGAGGCCCTTAATGTTTTAAGTTGGGTCAATGCAAGCAGACGGGGGATAATTCTTGAAGTGGCACTTTTAGCAGAAATCCTGAAAAAACTTGGCCAAGTTTAATCCCGCTGCGTGGAGGTCAATTTGCTGGAATGACAGCATTATTTATGATGTCCCAATTCTGTCTTATAGGGCGAAGTTATTATGAATTATGAAACAGAGCCTTGACTTTTTTTTTCAACTTTTTTTGCTTGTAAGTCGGAAACTATCAAGGTTATTGAAAAAGTTTAGTGGAGATTTCTATGGAGATTTTAACGCTCTTCAACTTTGGTGATCATGAGTTTTTCAAAAAAATCCTTGGTTTCTGAGATATTTGCCAAAATGTATTGAAATTGAATTAATCCTTAGATTTCATTTTCAACTTCCTTTGCTTGTAAGTCGGTTACTACCAATGTTATTAAAAAAGTTCATGGGAGTTTTTTATGAAGATTTTAATGCTCTTCAACTTTTGTGGTTACACATTTTTCAAAAAAATCATTATTTTTTGAGATATTCGCCAAAATGCCTTGAATTTGAATTTAGCCTTACATTTTTTTGTAACTTTCTTTGCTTGTAAGTCGGTGATTATCAATGTTATTGAAGAAGTTTATGAGAGTTTTTTATGGAAATTTTAACGCTCTTCAACTTTAGTTATTATGAATTTTTCGAAAAAATCATTGGTTTCTGAGATATTTGCCAAAATGTCTTGAAATTGAATTAATCCTTAATTTTTTTTTTAACTTCCTTTGCTTGTAAGTCGGTTACTACCAATGTTATTAAAAAAGTTCATGGGAGTTTTTTATGAAGATTTTAATGCTCTTCAACTTTTGTGGTTACACATTTTTCAAAAAAATCATTATTTTTTGAGATATTCGCCAAAATGTCTTGAATTTGAATTTAGCCTTACATTTTTTTGTAACTTTCTTTGCTTGTAAGTCGGTGATTATCAATGTTATTGAAGAAGTTTATGAGAGTTTTTTATGGAAATTTTAACGCTCTTCAACTTTAGTTATTATGAATTTTTCGAAAAAATCATTGGTTTCTGAGATATTTGCCAAAATGTCTTGAAATTGAATTAATCCTTGGATTTTTTTTTCAACTTCCTTTGCTTGTAAGTCGGTAACTATCAATGTTATTAAAAAAGTTCATGGGAGTTTTTTATGAAGATTTTGATGTTCTTCAACTTCTGTTGTTACACATTTTTCAAAAAAATTATTAGTTTTTGAGATATTAGCCAAAATGTCTTGAAATTGAATTAAGCCCTACCTTTTTTTCTAACTTTCTTTGCTTGTAAGTCGGTAAGTATCAATGTTATTGAAAAAGTTCATCGGAGTTTTTTATGGAAATTTTAACGCTCTTCAACTTTAGTTATTATGAATTTTTCGTAAAAATCCTTGGTTTCTGAGATATTTGCCAAAATGTCTTAAATTTGAATTTAGCCTTACATTTTTTTGTAACTTTTTTTTTCCCCAGTTTATGGGAGTTTTTTATGAAAAATTTAACGCTCTTCAACTTTGGTTATCAGACATTTTTCAAAAAAATCATCAGTTTTTGAGATATTAGCCAAAATGTCTTGAAATTGAATTTAGCCTTCCATTTTTTTTTCAACTTCCTTTGCTTGTAAGTCGGTAACTATCAATGTTATTAAAAAAGTTCATGGGAGTTTTTTATGAAGATTTCAATGCTCTTCAACTTTGGTTATCACATATTTTTCAAAAAAATCATTAGTTTTTGAGATATTTGCCAAAATGTCTTGAAATTGAATTAAGCCTTGCATTTTTTTGTCAACTTCCTTTGCTTGTAAGTCGGTAACTATCAATGTTATTGAAAAAATTCATGAGAGTTTTTTATGGAAATTTTAACGCTCTTCAACTTTAGTTATTATGAATTTTTCGAAAAAATCATTGGTTTCTGAGATATTTGCCAAAATGTTTGAAATTGAATTAATCCTTAATTTTTTTTTTAACTTCTTTTGCTTGTAAGTCGGTTACTACCAATGTTATTAAAAAAGTTCATGGGAGTTTTTTATGAAGATTTTAATGCTCTTCAACTTTTGTGGTTACACATTTTTCAAAAAAATCATTAGTTTTTGAGGTATTAGCCAAAATGTCTTGAAATTGAATTAAGCCCTACATTTTTTTTTTAACTTTCTTTGCTTGTAAGTTAATAATTATCAATGTTATTGAAAAAGTTCATGTGAGTTTTTTATGGAGAATTTAACGCTCTTCAACTTTGGTTATTACACATTTTTCAAAAAAATCATTAGTTTTTGAGATATTTGCCAAAATGTCTTGAAATTAAATTTAGCCCTACATTTTTTTTTAACTATATTTGCTTGTAAGTTGGTAATTAGCAATGTTATTGAAAAAGTCTATGGGAGTTTTTCATGGACAATTTAACGCTCTTCAACTTTGATGATTATGAGTTTTTCAAAAAAATCATTAGTTCTTGAGATATTCGCCAAAATGTCTTGAATTTGAATTTAGCCTCAAATTTTTTTCTCAACTTTCTTTGCGTGTAAGTCGGTGATTATCAATGTTATTGAAAAAGTGTATCGGAGTTTTTTATGGAAAATTGAACGCTCTTCAACTTTGGTCATAGGACATTTTTCAAAAAAATCATTAGTTTTTGAGATATTTGCCAAAATGTAACAAAGTGTCTTGAAGGTAAGTGATAAATAGATACATAATCATAATTCAAAAACTCTTATTACCCGGAGATTTTGGGATATCAACTCGAAATTTTCAAAAGTCACTCATCAAAATGTTTATGTACTTTTCATCAATAGTTCACGACTTCATGCAACATTGAAACCTTCGAAAATACCCAAAGACGACCCTTTACAAATCGCATAAAACATTCATAAGATCAAGTCCCCCATATCCATTATCCATTATATCCTAATGGAAACAGCATCCCCCATAACCCCGGAAGGGCTGCAGCTAAAAATGTTCGACAGTTGTTCGCCAAATTATGTTTTATGATCGTCGACAAACAGGGCATGGTTAATCGGGTGGGGTAGTAATCAACGAGTTTATCACGAGTTGAATGAGCCGAGCCTTAATGCAATAGCAAGGTATGCGCCCGCATTGTATGGTATTTAATGTTTTTGTTATTTTTTTTTTAGTGGAAGTCTAGATGGTGTGTTATGAGGAAATTGTCGCCTGTTGCAGGTAATGTATTTTTGTTTTTTTACAGTTTTTATCTTCAATTTTCGTCCTTGTAGCATTTTTGCTGAAAATCAGGAAAAATATTGGGTTTACGAAAAAATGCCATTCTTATAAAGTTGAAGCCTGTTAAATTTCCAAAAAAAAATCATTTCAAGAATTTTTTTGTAAGGCCATTATTTATACAGTTATATCCCAGAGAATTCAACAAAAAATCAAAATTCAACATTGTCGTCCTACTTTTTGCATTTAGCTGACAAATTTGCCCTCCAAACACTCTTCTGTTAGCTGAACGAAAACATAAACAGCATCTTGATTCAATTGACGTTGTCAGGCTTCAATACCCGCGCCTGTATCGCCATTTTCCCTTGAAAATTGACACAAATTGTTCAACATTACACCCTTAAATCTCATTAAATCGCGAAAAAAATCGATTCCCCTCTTAATTTGATGAGCCCCGTGTCAATTTACTCCGAGCTTCGGGGAAAATAATTTTCTGACAATAATCCCGAGAAATATGCCACAAAAGGTGTTTTATTACCGGCCGGACCATAAAAAAATTCAATTTTACATCACAATGGGTCTCGAAAAGTGACTTTTGGGGGAGCACTTTTGTTCTGTTCTATGTTGAATAACATTATGGACAAATAAAGAGAATTTATGATGGATTTTGATTGTGGTAAGTAGGCACAAGTGGGCGTGACGAATTTGGTAATGTTGGACTTTTGTGTGCGTTTGGCAACAGCGCGTTTATTCAAATTTGGTGCTTCTGACTGGGGAGCTTGTCAATGTTGCCAGATTCATTGGATTGAGAGTTGACAATGTGTAATGGTGCCACAAAAAAATTCATATCTCTAAAACGGTTAAAGATAGAGCGTTGATTTTTGCTTCATTGGATTTGCCGTTGAATTTTCTATAAGAATGTTTGGAAAAATAATTAAACTCCAATAGGAAAATCTGGAGATAATTGCGGTTAAAAATAAGATTTTTTTTTACGTGATAGTTCCACAGAAACAATTATATCTTCAAAACGATTAAAGATTAAGTTTTGATTGTTGCGTCATTGAATTTGTCGTAAAATCTTCTTTAAGAATGATTGAAAAAATTAATATACTCCAATAGGAAAATTTCGAGATAATTGCGGTTAAAAATAGGAAAACTTTTTTACGTCATAGCTCCACAAGAACAATTATATCTTTAAACGGTTAGAGATAGAGAGATAGGATAAGGATTGAGTTTTGATTTTTGCGTTATTGGATTTCCCGTTAAATTTCCTATAAGAATGTTTGAACAAATAATTACACTCCAATAGGAAAATTTCGAGATAATTATTCCGGTTAAAAATACGAAATCTTTTTTACGTCATATTTCCACTAAAACCACTATATCTCTAGAACGGTTAAAGATAGAGCGTTGAATTTTGCGTCATTGGAATTGCGCTTTCATTTCCTATAAATATTATAGTGAAAATTTCCTACCAGTCAATTCTAACCAATCATAGGCTTGCATTTTATTATGTTGCTATGGCAACGACCTAATTTTATCGGAAATCACCCTGCTCATAATCACGTGACTGAAAGATTAATAAGAGGAAATCGCCCGGGCTTTGCATCTGGATGTAGCTCCCATATGATTACAGTGTTGCCGTCCCCACTCTCCCTAACAATCCCAACCCAACCCAACTTTCACAGACAGAGATAAGGCAAACGGCAACACTGTGGTTGGTGCATGGGAGCTACATCCAGCCGCGAGTGCTTGACAACTGTTAAAAACACTGACAAATATTTTTGATAAATGATTAATTTTCAACTTCCAATACAAAGTTGCATTGTTATCAATTATGGACAAGATTGGTTATAACTTCCAAATGTTTTATAAAATCCTGATTCCCTTCTTTCTTCCTCAATGGCGAGTAGAGTAAGGAGCCGTTGGTTTCTTCCACTAAATGCGAGGTGAGACCTGGGTTATGTTTTTTCCAATGATCAGTTTTGGCAAGAAATTTTCTTGCCGAATCTCCCTAGAGCTCGAATTAAAAATCCGGAAATTTGTTCTCGTTGCGAATTTTTCAAGAAAATTCGCAATTCGACAAAATTATAAGAGAGTTTATAAGTGAAAATAACTTCAGTGTGGAAAATTCGAAAAAATGTCCGTCAAAAAAATGCATGTGCTTATTTTTACACCAGCTTACAAACAGCCACACAGACGCACCCAATTTTTTTCTCACCAAACACAGGTCATTTTCAAACAGCCCATCAAAAAGTCATGAATCTTTTAGGTATACTAAAAAGTGCTACCACATGGGCGGGTTTCGAATTACGTCTCTATACGATGCAATTAGACTGTGGAAGCGTATAGAGTGCAAGGACGGGCGTTTAAAATGAAATTGATGTTTTCCCATCGGTAATAATCCGTTAGTTGATGCACTTGCACAATTTTAATGAGAAACTCAAGGTGATTTTTAGATGGATTTTTTTTTTCAATTATTTGCGCAATGGTAATAGGCTTGTCAATTATTTCTTGGTTACATGGGACTTTAGGGGATAAATTTTATTTGTATTTTCTGTTTTCAAATTGCGCATGCGCGCCTTACGTTTCTCAAGGAAATCGATTAGGTTTAATTGAGTTACGTAACCCAACTTCCTAAAGTGAATCATTTCTAAATTACAGTTAAAAAAAAATCAATTTACAAGAATTGAGAAAGAGTCATTAATCCAGACCTCAGTTTTTGAGTTATTCAGCAAAATTTCAATCTACAGGTCCTCAATATTGAGCCATTCAACTGATCCACCCAAACCTCACCGCTCTAAAGAAAAACCATAAAACCAATCGGTTTTTTGGCCAACTCCGCGTGGGTAAATAATCCCCAACTCACCCTCCATTCTCCCCTAACGATCTTTTCCATACGTTTTGCCACAAATCTATCAATCAAACACCCTGCGCTTAATCACGTGGCAAAAGATATTACTGGAAACACAAACACGCCATATCGAAATTATACAGGGCGTGTCCTTTTAATTATTTCCATTTGATTTATCCATTCAAGTCTAAGTGACGTCACAATTTTTCCAAGTTTTGTGATTTTAACGAGAGTACTTCTATTTGGCGTGAGGTGGGTCGTGTTAAAATTAACTTCGAAATATCACCCGTTTCCTGTAGACTAATAAAGTTGGATAATTTTAGACGGGGACTTTGTGCCAATTTTGATGCGGATAAGATTGCTCAATCCCTTCAGGGCATAACTCCAAAACCTCTGTAGCAACTTCAATGAAACTTGGAAGAGGTTACTACAACCTCAAAAGCAACACATCAAGTTATAACACTCAACTTCCAAAACTCAAACGTTTCCGAATTATGGACACTTGAAGATTCCGTGATCGTCATTTAGCCATTTTTTTAATGGAGAGGGATACCTACCTTAGACCTCAAAATCCGCCGCAGGAATTTGAATGAAATTTGAACACAGGTAATTTGGGGTCAGAATCTATAAATTGAGTTATTACACCGAACCTCCTAAAGTCAATAGTTTTTGAGTTGGAGAGTTATGAAATTTTAGTGGCGAAAATTTGGTAAGCGGTCCAATTCAGAGGCAAAGAATAACTTCTTAACGGATGAAGCAACTTTAATTTAACTTGGAGATTACTACAACGTCAAGAAAAACAAATCAATTAATTACACTCAACTTCCAAAACTCAAAGGTTTCCGAGTTATGGACACTTGAAGATTCCGTGATCGTCATTTAGCCATTTTTTTAATGGAGAGGGATACCTACCTTAGAACTCAAAATCCGCTGCAGGGATTTGAATGAAATTAGAACACAGGTAATTTGGGGTCAGAATCTATAAATTGAGTTATTACACCGAACCTCCTAAAGTCAATAGTTTTTGAGTTGGAGAGTTATGAAATTTTAGTGGCGAAAATTTGGTAAGCGGTCCAATTCAGAGGCAAAGAATAACTTCTTAACGGATGAAGCAACTTTAATTTAACTTGGAGATTACTACAACGTCAAGAAAAACAAATCAATTAATTACACTCAACTTCCAAAACTCAAAGGTTTCCAAATTATGGACATTTGAAGATTCCGTGTTCGTTATTTAGCCATTTTTTTAAGGGAGAGGGATACCTACCTTAAAACTCAAAATCCGCTGCAGGGATTTGAATGAAATTTGAACACAGGTAATTTGTGGTCAGAATCTATAAATTGAGTTATTACACCGAACCTCCTAAAGTCAATAGTTTTTGAGTTGGAGAGTTATGGAATTTTAGTGGCGAAAATTTGGTAAGCGGTCCAATTCAGTAGCAAAGAATAACTTCCTAACGGTTGAAGCAACTTTAATTTAACTTGGAGATTATACTACAACGTCAAGAAAAACAAATCAATTAATCACACTCAACTTCCAAAACTCAAAGGTTTCCGAATTATGGACACTTGAAGATTTCGTGATCGTCATTTAGCCATTTTTTTTAATGGAGAGGGATACCTACCTTAGAACTCAAAATCCGCTCCAGGGATTTGAATGAAATTTGAACACAAATTATTTGAGGTCATAATCTATAAATTGAGTTATCACACAGAACGTTGTTAAGTCAGTTTTTGAGTTATGAAAACTTATAAGCAAAACTTTGGTGAGTAGTCCAATTCAGAAGTAAATAATCTAATAACTCCAAAATGGTATAAGGCAACTTCAATGTAACTTGAACTCAGATATCACGACCTCAAAAACTCAAAAGTTTCAGCCTTATGGACACGTGAGGGGGTCGTTCTAAAATTAACCACAAAATATCACCCGCTTCCTGTAAACTAATAAAGTTGGATAATTTTAGACCTTGTGCCAATTTCAATCCGGATAAAATTGCTCAATATCGTCCCTTAAGGGCTCAATATAAACTCGGCGGACTTAAGACGTGCTTTTATCGTTATAGGCCTGACATTGTCGCTTTTATTTCAAATAGACTGGCGAGTTTATTGACAGGAAATTTTTCCACTGCTACATCATCAATTTCACGGGAGTTTTAGCACAGAGTGGTTATCTCTTGAGATCGAAGAGCCATCCAACGCCCATTTCATTAACCTAATCGATTTCTGACACCTCGCTCGACGTCTCAATGCAGGTATTATTCAATTATGTTAATTCACAGGCGGGTCTGATTCTTATCGGAAAACAGGCCAAAATTCGATTTGATGGACTTGTGATGGGATAATTCTTTAACGGTCCAGGCGTTTTTGATAAAATTTTAACATACCATTATGAGGTTGATACCTTCAAATTATGTGCCTTCAAACCTCATAGTTAGCACGTTTTGGGGGTTTGAATATTTGAGGATAGAGGACTTATGACATCATATCTTATAAACAGCTGAACTTAAATGCGATCACAACCTCAATAACAACACACTCAACCTCAAAAACCCAATATTTTTCAAATTATGGACATTTAAAACAAATTCCATGATCATCATCTAGGCATTTATTCAAGTAAGAGGGAGCACTACCCCAAAACTCAAAATCCCCTGGAGCGATTTGAATGAATTTTGCACACAGGTAACTTCACCTCGAAATCTATAAATCGAGTTATGACACTCAACCTCCAAAAGTCAGTGGTTTTTGAGTTGCGGGCTCATGAAAGTTTATTAGCCAAAATTTGGTAAACGCTCCAACCAAGAGATGTAGAGCTCAATAACTCCCAAACCGCTTTAGCGATTTTGATGAGAATTTGGAACAGTTACTAGAAGGTTGATCTCTTTTGAAGAACCTAGTGGGTTCAGCCACCAAAACGTATTTTCCAAATTATGAACTTTCAGTGTTGCCGGTACCCGCTCCAGAGATTCCTATAGAAAATTTAAAACGTCACAACTCCTAAGTGGTGGAAGTAACTTCAATGAAACATGAAGAAGGTTATCACGACCTCAAAAACTACAAATTGAGCTATCACACACAACCTCCAAATCTCAATAGTTTCCGAATTATGGGCATTTAAAATTCACATGACCATAATCTTGCCATTAATTCAAGTAGAAGGTATCACTATCCCAGAACTCTAAATCCGCTGGAGCGATTTGAATGAAACTCAGACACAAGTAACTTTCGCTCAAAATCTATAAATCGAGTTATCACACTCAACCTCCAAAAGTCAGCAGTTTTTGAGTTACGGAGTTATAAAATTTTATTAGCCAAAATTTGGTAAACGAAGTTACTAAAAGATTAATCTCTTTTGAAAAACCTAGTGGGTTCAGCTACCAAAACATGAAGGAGGTTATCACGACCTTAAAAACTACAAATTGAGCTATTACACACAACCCCCAAAACTCAATAGTTTCCGAGTTATGAGCATTTAAAATTTACATGACCATAATCTTGCCATTAATTCAAGTAGAAGGTATCACTATCCCAGAACTCAAAATCCGCTGGAGCGATTTGAATGAAACTCGGGCACAAGTAACTTTAGCTCAAAATCTATAAATCGAGTTATTACACTTAACCTCCAAAAGTCAGCAGTTTTTGAGTTACGGAGTTATAAAATTTTATTAGCCAAAATTTGGTAAACGAAGTTACTAAAAGATTATTCTCTTTTGAAAAACCTAGTGGGTTCAGCTACCAAAACATGAAGGAGATTATCACGACCTCAAAAACTACAAATTGAGCTATTACACTTAACCTCCAAAACTCAATAGTTTCCGAATTATGGGCATTTAAAATTTACATGGCCATAATCATGCCATTAATTCAAGTAGAAGGTATCACTATCCCAGAACTCAAAATCCGCTGGAGCGATTTGAATGAAACTTGGGCACGGGTAACTTCAGCTCAAAATCTATGAATCGAGTTATTACACTCAACCTCCAAAAGTCAGTAGTTTTTGAGTTACGGAGTTATAAAATTTTATAAGCCAAAATTTGGTAAACGATGGTAAATTTTCAATAACTCCCAAACCACTGAAGCGATTTTGATGACATTTTGACACAGTGACGACTTACATTTTCAACAAATCCTGTCAAAATGTCAGAAAAATCTGTCTAAGGATTTGGGAGTTACGAGCTTGTGAAGCTAATACCTAGACATTCAATGACACTACAACGAGTTATGACGTCATAAGCGTGCCTTTCATCAGTTCAATGAGGGTCACCGAAAATTAAAACCTCGAAGACCATTAGGTTTGGAGGGTTGGGTTTGACGACTCAATTTCAAGGTTATGGCCTCATTAACAAATTCCTTAATTTTCATTAAAATCCCTTGTGGGGTTATGGGAAATTCCTTTGGGAAATGCCCTCAAACCACCCACCCAATTGTCTCCAAGTTTACACTTATAGTTTAGAAAACTTCTCCAATAGAAAACTTTAATGCACAATTTCAAGAAATAATGGCAATTTTGATGGATATGGAAAAATGATACCCTAGGGAAACACATGCGTCTCAATTACAGCGACATCTAATTGGTTTAGAAATGACGGGGTATTTTTCACCCCTCAAGGTGTCAAATTGCCAAGAATGTAAATTTATAGCCATAGAAAAAGGAAGTCGATAAATTGCTGGAATTTATAGGTTGTGTTGAATGTTGTGACTTTGGTTTGTTAATGGATGGGATAATTTGGTTAATGGGGTTGACGAGAAATGTTTTGAAAAGAGTCAATGTATCGACACAAGTTGGGAAAACAAGAAAACATCGCCTTTATGGTTATAACTTTGAAAATCTCCCACATCCGACGACAGATTGCGGTACACGCTACATTTTCCCACAGAGAATTTTCATTAAAACTTCGGCACAACGAGTGTTTCGCCGTGTCTCACAAAATAGAACTTTTCCCGGAACTTTTCTACTATTGTAGAAGTTTGGCAAAAAAAATTGATAAACACCCCTGTCGATATGGAAAATAACCAACTTTACGATGGTCCGATTTTATGGATCTTGGAAAACAAAAGGTGTGGACCGTTTATCAGCGGAAACTTTACGACTCCTGGGTTTTATTTGCGCACGTAAATTCGGTTATTGGCTACAATAAAACCTTGTGCATTCTCATCATTATTTTTGTAAAAGGCCAAGACTCAATTCATCTGACACCAGCGCAAATGGAAAACGAATCAACTGTTAAAATCCGATAAAATATTCAAGCCAAAGTGTCTGGTTGACGTGCGCTTTCAATTATTCACCGGTAAAAGGCTTCAACACTTTTCTACAGGATAAACGGATGTCCAGGAATCGGAACTGTCACTTTTGGTTAGAGCTGATTTGAGCTTGTAAACGCAGTGGCTTTGCATGTTTATCAAATTGTTGCATGGTGGTTAGAGGATGTTACCATGGTCGTTAACTTGCCACCTCCAGAACTCAAAAACTATTGAGTTTTGAAGGTTTGGTGTAATAACTCAATTCAAAGATTTTGAAGTCAAATTACTTGTGTTCAAATTTCATTCAAATCGCTTGAGAGGATTTTGAGTTCTGAGGTATGTATCTCCCTCACTTGGATAATGGCCTAAAAGAACATCAAAGTTCACACCATCCAGAAGCTTCCGAATTTGGATTGAAACTCAATTGAGGGTTAAGACTCACTCGTTAGAAGATGTCACCATGATGAATACCGCATTCAAATTTAACTGAAATCGTTTTGGTGTTTAGGAGTTATAAGGTTGTGAGCTCTTCAGTTACAAATTTGGGACATCGAATCTTTAGAGCTCCAAAACTGAGAAACTATTGAGTTTTGGAGGTTGATGTTAATAACTCGATTTGTATATTTGATCCTTACGATACTTCTCTGAAAATTCCATCCAAATCGCTTGTGAGGATTTTGACTTCTATGGTACTATCCCTCTCACTTGAATAATGGCCTAAAAGAACATCAAAGTTCACACCATCCAGAAGCTTGTGAATTTGGATTGAAACTCAATTGAGGGGTGAGTTTTAACTCATTAGAAGATGTCACCATGATGGATACCGCATTCAAATTTCACTGAAATCATTGTAGTGTTTAGGAGTTATGAGGTTGTGAACTCTTCAGTTACAAATTTGGGTCATCGAATCTTTAGAGCTCCAAAACTAAGAAACTATTGAGTTTTGGAGGTTGATGCTAATAACTCAATTTGTATATTTAGTCGTTACGATACTTCTCTTAAAGTTTCATCCAAATCGCTTGTGAGGATGTTGACTTCTATGGTACTATCCCTCTCTCTTGAATAATGGCCTAAAAGAACATCAAAGTTCACATCATCCAGAAGCTTGTGAATTTGGATTGAAAATCAATTGAGGGTTGCGTTTTAACTCATTAGAAGATGTCACCATGTTGAATACCGCATTCAAATTTCACTAAAATCATTAAAGTGGTTTAGAAGTTATGAAGTTGTAAACCTTTGGTTACAAATTTGGGTCATCAAATCTTTAGAGCTCCAAAACTGAGAAACTATTGAGTTTTGGAGGTTGATGTTGATAACTCAATTTGTATATTTGATCCTCACGATACTTTTCTGAAAATTTCATCCAAATCGCTTGTGAGGATTTTGACTTCTAAGGTACTATCCCTCTCACTTGAATAATGGCCTAAAAGAACATCAAAGTTCACACCATCCAGAAGCTTGTGAATTTGGATTGAAAATCAATTGAGGGTTGAGTTTTAACTCATTAGAAGATGTCATCATGATGGTTACCGCATTCAAATTTCACTGAAATCATTTGAGTGGTTTAGAAGTTATGAAGTTGTAAACCCTTTGGGTACAGATTTGGGACATCGAATCTTTAGAGCTCCAAAACTAAGAAATTATTGAGTTTTGGAGCATGATGCACATAACTCAATTTGCATATTTGACCTTTACGGTAATGTCCTGAAAATTTCATCCAAATCGCTCGGGAGAATTTTGAGTTCCAAGGCAGTATCCCTTTCACTTGAATAATGGCCTAAAAGAACATCAAAGTCCACACCATTCAAAAGCTTCCGAATTTGGATTGAAATAAACTCAACCCTCAATATTTTAAGGCTTGAGTCTCAACTCAACCGGGCATGTTACCGTGGTTATTACCGCTTTCAGATTTAATTGGAATCGTGTCAATAATTTAGAAGTTAAGAGGTTGTTAGTTATACATTTGGACAATGAAAACTTTAGAGCTCCAGAGCTCAAAAACTATTGGCTTCTGGAAGATGATACTAATCAGTTGAATGTAGTTTCAACATTTATGGTACCCTCTTCCAAACTTTATCGAAATCGCTTGGGAGGATTTTGAGATCTGAGGCAGTCTGTATCCCTCTCACTTGAATAATTTCCCATACTAATAAATTAATAAACCTCCGATTTGGGATTAAATTAAACTCAACCCCTCAATTTTTTGAAGGTCAAGTCTTGACTCATTTGAGAATGTTACCATAGTTGGTTACCACATCCATTCATTGGATTTGTTGTAGCGGGTTGCAAACTTTCTAGTTAGAATTTTGGGACGTAAAATCTTTAGAGCTTCATAACTCAAAAACTATTGAGTTTTGGAGGTTCGGCTAATAACTCAATTCATAGATTTTGAAGTCAAATGACCTGTGTTCATTTCATTCAAATCGCTCGAGAGGATTTTGAGTTCTGAGGTATGTAACCCTCTCACTTGAATAATGTCCTCAAAGAACATCAAAGTCTACATAATTTAGAAGCTTCCGAATTTGGATTGGAACTCAATTGAGGGTTGAGTTTTAACTCATTTAAAGATTGCACCATGATTGTTACCGCATTCAAATTTCATTGAAATCATGTTAGTTCTGAGGGTGTATCCCTCTCATTTATCATTGTCTAAATTGATTTGTCATCTTTGCCTGGCTAAAACTAATAGTTCTTTCTTTTCAGGTAAGCTTAGCCAAATTAAAGTCATTCACCTTAAAGGTAAGCCAAGCGCCAACTCCTTCCACAAAGCCATTTCCAATTGAACTCCTCCAGAGCGAAGTAAAACTTCATTTTTAATAAGAACTTCACCTTGACTGGAAAAAACATCTGTAGCTTTTCCCATTTTTAATTAATTTCCTTTCGGGGCGGAGTTTCTTTCAGCGTCGCCTAATAGCGCTAAGCTAACAGAGGTTGATCTTTTTAATTGAATTATACCGAGTGTCCGATTTCCCCAACGTGAGAAAGCACAGGTTAAATAGATGCCATTAGTTGGCTAATTGTCCTGATGAGTTCAAAGGTCGAAACGTCGCGATTTCATTCATGACGAAATGCCGCGAGTCACGATCGGTTCGTCTTAGAAAATAAATTCAAACATTCGAAAATGATGATACGACATGGACCTTCTGAACTGTTGCTTCCTTCGTGAATGTTATCGTTGTTGCCGTGCTGATTCGCGATTTTGATTTCGGAATATTCATTGTAATGCGCGCATGGCGGACTATTTCAATAGACTGGGTTTTGGAGAGTTTTCGTCGATCACTGATAAAATCATTTAATGGAGAAATCATTTATTTTTGTAGATACTCAAGTAGAATTGATGCGCATCAGTTTTTTCGATTCACTCGTTCAATTTTCAACGAAACTAAAGCACAGTTTTTGAGTAAAATAATAAAAACCATGCTAGTGTACTTCAAAGCATTCATCACCGTAGTTTTGAGTTAGTTGTTCAATTGTTCATACTCGGTTGAAACGAAATTTCTTGTTTAGTGCACAATTACCTTATAGTTTTGGATATTTTCATTTCTAAAGACTATGACCCTTTTTAACAAATAATAGAATTAGTCATTGAACTACACGTCTTATGATTTTAATTCAAGATGCACTTTTCATTCTGGCCTGTGACCCTTTTTTGAAATAAAATGAAGTCAGCTTTTATTGTTTGTACTCATATATGTTCATAGGCTTTACAATAATTGAAACTGATTTTATTAAATTCAAAGCCCGGGGGCCGTAGGCCCAAGGGCGCAATTTGAATAAAGAGTAACATGCTTTTTTTACTTCTAAGGACTATGACCCTTCATCACAAAAATGCCCTCGGGCTAGTATTAGTCATCACACGTCAACTACACGTCTGGTGATTTTGATTTAAGATGCACTCTTCATTCTAAGGTCTGTGACCCTTTTTTGAAATATAATAAAGTCAGCTTTAATTGTATGCACTGATAAAGGTTCATAGGTTTGACAATAATTAAAACTGCCTGTATTTAATTTAAAGCCCGGGGGCCGTGGGCCCGAGGGCGCAATTTAAATAAAGAGTCACATGCTTTTTTCACTTCCAAAGTCTATGACCCTTCATCACAAATGCCCTCTGTCTAGTATTAGACATCACACGTCAACTACACGTCTGGTGATTTTGATTTAAGATGCACTCTTCATTCTAAGGTCTGTGACCCTTTTTTGAAATATAATAAAGTCAGCTTTTATTGTTTATACTAATAAAAGTTCATAGGTTTCAAATTGAAACTGACTTTATTCAATTTAAATCCCAAGGGCCGTGGGCTTTTTTCACTTCTAAGGACTATGACCCCTCATCACAGATGCCCTCGGGCTAGTATTAGTCATCACACGTCAACTACACGTCTGGTGATTTTGATCTAAGATGCACTCTTCATTCTAAGGTCTGTGACCCTTTTTTGAATTATAATAACGTCAGCTTTTATTGTTTGTATACTAATAAAGGTTCATTGGCTCTACAATGTTAAAACTGCCTGTATTCAATTTAAAGCCCGAGGGCCGTGGGCCCGAGGGCGCAGTTTAAATAAAGAGTCACATGCTTTTCTCACTTCTAAGGACTATGACCCCTCATCACAGATGCCCTCGGGCTAGTATTAGTCATCACACGTCAACTACACGTCTGGTGATTTTAATTCAAGGTGCACTTTTCATTCTTAGGTCTGTGACCCTTTTTTGAAATATAATAACGTCAGCTTTTATTGTTTGTATACTAATAAAGGTTCATAGGCTTTACAATGTTAAAACTGCCTGTATTCAATTTAAAGCCCGAGGGCCGTGGGCCCAAGGGCGCAGTTTAAATAAAGAGTCACATGCTTTACACGTCAACTACACGTCTGGTGATTTTGATTTGAGATGCACTTTTCATTCTAAGGTATGTGACCCTTTTTTGAAATATAATAAAGTCAGCTTTAATCGTGTGCACTAATAAAGGTTCATAGGTTTGACAATAATTTAAACTGCCTTTATTCAATTTGAAGCCCGAGGGCCGTGGGCCCGAAGGCGCAATTTAAATAAAGAGTAACATGCTTTTCTCACTTCTAAGGTCTATGACCCCTTATCACAGATGCCCTCGGGCTAGTATTAGTCATCACACGTCAACTACACGTCTGGTGATTTTGATTTAAGATGCACTCTTCATTCTAAGGTCTGTGACCCTTTTTTGAAATATAATAAAGTCAGCTTTGATTGTGTGCACTAATAAAGGTTCATAGGTTTGACAATAATTTAAACTGCCTGTATTTAATTTAAAGCCCGAGGGCCGTGGGCCCGAGGGCGCAATTTAAATAAAGAGTCACATGCTTTTTTCACTTTCAAGGACTATGACCCCTCATCACAGATGTCCTCGGGCTAGTATTAGACATCACACGTCTACTACACGTCTGGTGATTTGAATTTAAGATGCACTCTCCATTCTAAGGCCTGTGACCCTTTGTTGAAATATAATTGATTCAGCTTTTATTGTTTATACTAATAAAGGTTCATAGGCTTCAAATTGAAACTGACTTTATTCAATTAAAAGCCCAAGGGCCGTGGGCTTTTTTCACTTCTAAGGACTATGACCCCTCATCACAGATGCCCTCGGGCTAGTATTAGTCATCACACGTCAACTACACGTCTGGTGATTTTAATTCAAGATGCACTTTTCATTCTAAGGTCTGCGACCCTTTTTTGAAATATAATAACGTCAGCTTTTATTGTTTGTATACTAATAAAGGTTCATATGCTCTACAATGTTAAAACTGCCTGTATTCAATTTAAAGCCCAAGGGCCGTGGGCCCAAGGGCGCAGTTTAAATAAAGAGTCACATGCTTTTCTCACTTCTATGGACTTTGACCCTTCATCACAAAAATGCCCTCGGGCTAGTATTAGTCATCACACGTCAACTACACGTCTGGTGATTTTGATTTAGGATGCACTTTTCATTCTAAGGTCTGTGACCCTTTTTTGAAATATGATAAAGTCAGCTTTAATTGTGTGCACTAATAAAGGTTCATAGGTTTGACAATAATTAAAACTGTCTGTATTTAATTTAAAGCCCGAGGGCCGTGGGCCCGAGGGCGCAATTTAAATAAAGAGTCACATGCTTTTTTCACTTTCAAGGACTATGACCCCTCATCACAGATGTCCTCGGGCTAGTATTATTCATCACACGTCTACTACACGTCTGGTGATTTGAATTTAAGATGCACTCTCCATTCTAAGGCCTGTGACCCTTTGTTGAAATATAATTGATTCAGCTTTTATTGTTTATACTAATAAAGGTTCATAGGCTTCAAATTGAAACTGACTTTATTCAATTAAAAGCCCAAGGGCCGTGGGCTTTTTTCACTTCTAAGGACTATGACCCCTCATCACAGATGCCCTCGGGCTAGTATTAGTCATCACACGTCAACTACACGTCTGGTGATTTTAATTCAAGATGCACTTTTCATTCTAAGGTCTGCGACCCTTTTTTGAAATATAATAACGTCAGCTTTTATTGTTTGTATACTAATAAAGGTTCATATGCTCTACAATGTTAAAACTGCCTGTATTCAATTTAAAGCCCAAGGGCCGTGGGCCCAAGGGCGCAGTTTAAATAAAGAGTCACATGCTTTTCTCACTTCTATGGACTTTGACCCTTCATCACAAAAATGCCCTCGGGCTAGTATTAGTCATCACACGTCAACTACACGTCTGGTGATTTTGATTTAGGATGCACTTTTCATTCTAAGGTCTGTGACCCTTTTTTGAAATATGATAAAGTCAGCTTTAATTGTGTGCACTAATAAAGGTTCATAGGTTTGACAATAATTAAAACTGCCTGTATTTAATTTAAAGCCCGAGGGCCGTGGGCCCGAGGGCGCAATTTAAATAAAGAGTCACATGCTTTTTTCACTTTCAAGGACTATGACCCCTCATCACAGATGTCCTCGGGCTAGTATTATTCATCACACGTCTACTACACGTCTGGTGATTTGAATTTAAGATGCACTCTCCATTCTAAGGCCTGTGACCCTTTGTTGAAATATAATTGATTCAGCTTTTATTGTTTATACTAATAAAGGTTCATAGGCTTCAAATTGAAACTGACTTTATTCAATTTAAAGCCCAAGGGCCGTGGGCTTTTTTCACTTCTAAGGACTATGACCCCTCATCACAGATGCCCTCGGGCTAGTATTAGTCATCACACGTCAACTACACGTCTGGTGATTTTAATTCAAGATGCACTTTTCATTCTCAGGTCTGTGACCCTTTTTTGAAATATAATAACGTCAGCTTTTATTGTTTGTATAATAATAAAGGTTCATAGGCTCTACAATGTGTTAAAACTGCCTGTATTCAACTTAAAGCCCGAGGGCCGTGGGCCCGAGGGCGCAGTTTGAATAAAGAGTCACATGCTTTTTTCACTTCCAAGGACTATGACCCCTCATCACAGATGCCCTCGGGCTAGTATTAGTCATCACACGTCAACTACAAGTCTGGTGATTTTAATTCAAGGTGCACTTTTCATTCTCAGGTCTGTGACCCTTTTTTGAAATATAATAACGTCACCTTTTATTGTTTGTATACTAATAAAGGTTCATAGGCTTTACAATGTTAAAACTGCCTGTATTCAATTTAAAGCCCGAGGGCGCAGTTTAAATAAAGAGTCACATGCTTTTCTCACTTCTAAGGACTATGACCCTTCATCACAAAAATGCCCTCGGGCTAATATTAGTCATCACACGTCAACTACACGTCTGGTGATTTTGATTTAAGATGCACTTTTCATTCTAAGGTCTGTGACCCTTTTTCGAAATATAATAAAGTCAGCTTTAATTGTGTGCACTAATAAAGGTTCATAGGTTTGACAATAATTAAAACTGCCTGTATTTAATTTAAAGCCCGAGGGCCGTGGGCCCGAGGGCGCAATTTAAATAAAGAGTCACATGCTTTTTTCACTTTCAAGGACTATGACCCCTCATCACAGATGTCCTCGGGCTAGTATTATTCATCACACGTCTACTACACGTCTGGTGATTTGAATTTAAGATGCACTCTCCATTCTAAGGCCTGTGACCCTTTGTTGAAATATAATTGATTCAGCTTTTATTGTTTATACTAATAAAGGTTCATAGGCTTCAAATTGAAACTGACTTTATTCAATTTAAAGCCCAAGGGCCGTGGGCTTTTTTCACTTCTAAGGACTATGACCCCTCATCACAGATGCCCTCGGGCTAGTATTAGTCATCACACGTCAACTACACGTCTGGTGATTTGAATTCAAGATGCACTTTTCATTCTAAGGTCTGCGACCCTTTTTTGAAATATAATAACGTCAGCTTTTATTGTTTGTATACTAATAAAGGTTCATATGCTCTACAATGTTAAAACTGCCTGTATTCAATTTAAAGCCCAAGGGCCGTGGGCCCAAGGGCGCAGTTTAAATAAAGAGTCACATGCTTTTCTCACTTCTATGGACTATGACCCTTCATCACAAAAATTCCCTTGGGCTAGTATTAGTCATCACACGTCAACTACACGTCTGGTGATTTTGATCTAAGATGCACCCTTCATTCTAAGGTCTGTGACCCTTTTTTGAAATATAATTAAGTCAGCTTCAATTGTATGTACTAATAAAGGTTCATAGGCTCCACAATTAAAACTGACTTTGTTAAATTTAAAGCCCGAGGGACGTAGGCCCGAGGGCGCAGTTTAAATAAAGAGTCACGTGCTTTTTCCACTTCTATAAGGACTATGACCCTTCATCACAAAAATGCCCTCGGGCTAGTATTAGTCATCATACGTCAACTACACGTCTGGTGATTTTGATCCAAGATGCACTCTTCATTCTAAGGTCTTGTGACCCTTTTTTGAAATATAATAACGTCAGCTTTTATTGTTTGTATACTAATAAAGGTTCATAGGCTCCACAATTAAAACTGACTTTGTTAAATTTAAAGCCCGAGGGACGTAGGCCCGAGGGCGCAGTTTAAATAAAGAGTCACGTGCTTTTTCCACTTCTATAAGGACTATGACCCTTCATCACAAAAATGCCCTCGGGCTAGTATTAGTCATCATACGTCAACTACACGTCTGGTGATTTTGATCCAAGATGCACTTTTCATTCTAAGGTCTTGTGACCCTTTTTTGAAATATAATAACGTCAGCTTTTATTGTTTGTATACTAATAAAGGTTCATAGGCTCCACAATTAAAACTGACTTTGTTAAATTTAAAGCCCGAGGGACGTAGGCCCGAGGGCGCAGTTTAAATAAAGAGTCACGTGCTTTTTCCACTTCTATAAGGACTATGACCCTTCATCACAAAAATGCCCTCGGGCTAGTATTAGTCATCATACGTCAACTACACGTCTGGTGATTTTGATCCAAGATGCACTCTTCATTCTAAGGTGTTGTGACCCTTTTTTGAAATATAATAACGTCAGCTTTTATTGTTTGTATACTAATAAAGGTTCATTGGCTCTACAATGTTAAAACTGCCTGTATTCAATTTAAAGCCCGAGGGCCGTGGGCCCGAGGGCGCAGTTTAAATAAAGAGTCACATGCTTTTCTCACTTCTAAGGACTATGACCCTTCATCACAAAAATGCCCTCGGGCTAGAATTAGTCATCACACGTCAACTACACGTCTGGTGATTTTGATCTAAGATGCACTCTTCATTCTAAGGTCTGTGGCCCTTTTTTGAAATCGCGCCCTCCCTCGCTTTTTAATATTTCAAGTCAGTTTTAATTATTGTCAGCCAGGAAATCTTTAGTAATAGAATTGTATGTATCAATAAGGGTTCATAGGCCTTACAATCAAAACTGAGTTTATCATAATAAAATTTCAATAAAGAGTCGCATACCCTAAAGTAAAAAGTCTATGTGTTAAAATAGGCGTTACTATTTATCAACACTAACTTTGTTATACTTTTCATTTCATTCACAAAAAGAGTCATGGGCCTTAGACTGAAATTTTTATTTCATTGTTTCGCAGAGAAAACAATCAAGCAACGGAAATTGAATGGATATTATTATAAAAAAATGTATTTGTTCATGTCTAAAGAGAATGATTGTTTACTAAAACTTAAGAGTCTTCATGATTAAGTATTTCAATATTTATCTCTGCGTGAACTCCATCATACAAAAGATTAATTTCAATCCAGCTTTGACAAAAAAATTATAATGCACAACCGCCAAAATTTAATTTTGCACACCATAAATTGTCGTCGGTGTGAAACCGACTTTAATTTTCACCATCTAAGAGGCCGACAAAGTGGTCTTTTAATTCCGCTGATTAGACGTTGCGCATACAACACATGTGGAGCAATTTTTGAAAAAATTACTAATCGTTAGCACGATTACCCCACCGTTCTCTCCGCCCGGTACCAAACAATAATCAATTAACAATGGTACAGTTAAATGTCACATGCTTTTTTTTCCATTGTGCAAATTGCATGTGGAATTTCTAATAAGTCATTGTTCTTGGGTTTTTCAATAGCGCTAGAATTTGTCGAACAAAGGACTTCCTCAAGGTCTATAGACGGACCCTTGATAGTGCTAACAATGACGTCATAAATCATAATGGGGGTTCTATCGGGGATGTGAAGGGAGGGAATTTGTCAACAATATCTTCAACAAATTTGATGATTTTTTATAGTGTCTTGTTTTCAAATAATGTCCAAGTAAACTTTTCAAAAATATACAAATTGTTTTCTTTTTAGGGGATTATTAGTTAATAGTCAGTCTATCTGACTTCGACGATCCACATCTCAAAATTCATACAGGGCGAATAAAAAACAAAAATAAATCAGAATTTCTCCTGTATATTCAGACAACCTACACATAAACGGCCTTATCAAAACACTGATAAGACAGTCCCTGAATTTACCTGTCAAAAGATATGGTATACGTGAAAGCACGATTTTCATATCTTGAATCAATAGACTTATCGTCCATTATCTACGACATGCTTTTGCAATGGGAAAAAATACGGTGTTGTGGGGCTTTCATGTTGTGACCTCGATAGCTGTGGGTTCTACAATGGTGGCCCAATTCCTCATCAAATCGGACCCTTCAGCAAATAATGCTTTTATAACTTCATCCCCCCTGTTCTAATTGTTTTATGTCCCCCAGTTCGCTCGACTCGAGGATTAATTATTTATCGGAGACAGGAATTTTGATCGGAATCTTTTGCCGATTTGAATTGGTAATGTCGTTTGGATTACGACTTTGGATGTTATAGAGATTTTGATGCGATATGGCGGAGAGTTTGTCTTTTATCAGCTTGGAAGGATTTTCTGGAAAATCCGTGTAATTGGTCATTAAAGATAAAACAGACTTGGTTTTTGGGTTACTGATAAGATCCATTTGGATAGACTCTAACAGGCTTCAACTGCGTCAACTGATATGCAAAAATTGATGACAATCCTATCAACTTATTACAAAAAAAGTCGAAAAATTAGCGGTTTTTGAGTTATGGGCAAATTAATTTTGGCAGACGTTTAAAAAGTCTTAGCTCCTCGTACCTAGATTCGTTACGTCATAACTCCTCAATTCTCTAGCGCATTTGAATGAAATTTGGACACAATATGTAAAAAATTATGACAAATAAAAAAAGTTATTATAAACAATTTCGAAAAATTAGTGGTTTTTGAGTTATGGGCAAATTAATTTTGGCAGACGTTTAAAAAGTCTTAGCTCCTCGTACATAGATTCGTTACGTCATAACTCCTCAATTCTTTAGCGCATTTGAATGAAATTTGGACACAATATGTAAAAAATCATGACAAATAAAAAAAGTTATTATAAACAATTTCGAAAAATTAGTGGTTTTTGAGTTATGGGCAAATTAATTTTCGCAGACGTTTAAAAAGTCTTAGCTCCTCGTACCTAGATTCGTTACGTCATAACTCCTCAATTCTTTTGCGCATTTGAATGAAATTTGGACACAATATGTAAAAAAACTTTGAAAAATAAAAAAAGTTATTATAAACAATTTCGAAAAATTAGTGGTTTTTAAGTTATGGGCAAATTGATTTTGGCAGACGCTTAAAAAGTCAAACTCCTCGTACCTATATTCGTTACGTCATAACTCCTCAATTCTTTAGCGCATTTGAATGAAATTTGGACACAATATGTAAAAAATTATGACAAATAAAAAAAGTTATTATAAACAATTTCGAAAAATTAGTGGTTTTTGAGTTATGGGCAAATTAATTTAGACAGACGTTTAAAAAGTCTTAGCTCCTCGTACCTAGATTCGTTGCGTCATAACTCCTCAATTCTTTAGCGCATTTGAATGAAATTTGGACACAATATGTAAAAAACTCTGATAAATAAATTAAGTTATTAGAAAGAATTTCGAAAAATGAGCGGTTTTCGAGTTATGGTCAAATTAATTTTGGCTGACGTGAAAAAAGTCAAACTCCTCGTACCTAGATTTGTTACGACATAACTCCTCAATTCTTCAACGCATTTGGATGAAATTTGGAAACAATATGTAAAAAACTATGACAAACAAATTAAGTTGTCATGAACGAATCCGAAAAACGAGCAGTTTTTGTGTTATGGGCAAATTAATTTTGGCTGGCGCTTAAAAAGTCAAACTGCTCGTACCCAGATTCCTTACGTCATAACTCCTCAATTTTTCAGCGCATTTGAATGAAATTTGGCCACAATATGTAAAAAACTATGACAAATGAATTGACTCATCATAAACAATTTCGAAAAATGAGCGGTTTTTGAGTTATAGGCAAAGAAATAAAAATGAAACGTGTCAAAGGTTCTTAACAGATACCTAACTTCCCAACCATTCAAGTTATTCAAATGAAAATTTCTCACTACACTCAATATAGTAAGGGAATGAAATTAGGTCCCATAACTAGTCAAAGTTAAAGGTTATTGAGCTATTCAATCTAAAAGTTTTGATTATTATCATATCTAATACCATGTTACCTAACAATTTAAATTAAATTCAAACCACCAAACCTTGGGAATAACAGCATATCAATTTAGCATTAGCGGACGTATAAGGTCATTTTTTACCACATCAAACCGATCCCAATCTCAAGGCCAAAACCGGCTACATTTACTCCGCATCTACGCCACTGTCCCGACTAGATTTACCTCGTTGATCTTAATAAAGACAGTCTTAAGAAGGGATGGTGTTTTTCATTTGAAACTTAATAGAGGGATTTTAGGTCTTGACAAACACGCTTGCCGCGCGGGCAAGACAGGGGGGTTAATTTCATTAATTTTAGCAATTTCGCGCCTTAAAACGAGCCAATTCGAATTTATTAAATATTCCCCGGCCTATTGTTTGGCTATTGTATTTTAATAAAGCGGCGTGTTGTTTCGATAATTTACAGCAATCGGACCGGTTTGTGACGGGGTTCGCGTTATTTATTTGTTTTGAATGCGAAAGGAAGCGTTATTGGAGTGGAAAAAGCAAAATTTGTAGTTTTGAACACGATGGGAGTGTGTTGGTGCAATTGGAGTGGAAGGGTCACATTTGAAGGGCTGGCAGTTGGAAGATGGAACCAAATTCAATTTCCATGTCTAATCTGTATAATATATTGTCAAAACTGTAAAATTTGAGGTATTATAATTATACCATCAATACTTCTTTTGATTGAGTGGCATTGAACCTCTGTGAGGAATTGATCAAATGATTTTTGAATTTTTGGTTGAAGGACCAAGTTGAAGATGTTTTTTGTCAAATGTCCTACAAAAAAAAATATAAATCCAAAAGTAAAAAAGATCATACAATGCAAATGGAATGATTTATTAAAGAAGGTTTCAAGAGTGCCTCCTCAAAATTTGAACTCTCCAGCTCATCTAGTTTTGTTTCTATTGTCCTCCAAAGTTGGGGATGATTTTTTCAAATTCCTCAAATGTCCTACGAAAGAAATTATTAATCCAAAACAAAAAAAGATCATATATTGCAAATGGAACGAGTTATCAAAGAAGGTTTCAAGAGTGCCTCCTCAAAATTTGAACCCTCCAGCTCATCTAGTTTATTTTTTATTGTCCTCCAAAGTTGAAGATGATTTTTTCAAATTCCCCAGATGTCCTACAAAAAAATATATAAATCCAAAAGAAAAAAAGATCATACAATGCAAATGCATGGAACGAGTTATCAAAGAAGTTTTCAAGAGTACCTCCTCAAAATTTTTTGAACCCTCCAGCTCATCTAGTTTATTTTTTATCGTCATACAAAGTTGGGGATGATTTTTTCAAATTCCCCAAATGTCCTACAAAAAAAATTATAAATGCAAAAGTAAAAAAGATCACACAATGCAAATGGAATGAGTGATTGGAGAAGGTTTCAAGAATGCCTCCTCAAAATTTGAACCCTCCAGCTCTTGTAGTTCATTTTTTATTGTCCTTCAAAGTTGAAGCTGATTTTTTCAAATTCTCCAAATGTCCTACAAAAAAAATTATAGATGCAAAAGTAAAAAAGATCACACAATGCAAATGGAATGAGTGATTGGAGAAGGTTTTAAGAGTGCCTACTCAAAATTTGAACCCTCCAGCTCATCTAGTTCATTTTTTATTCTCCTCCAAAGTTGAAGATGTTTTTTTCAAATTCCCAAAATGTCCTACAAAAAAATATATAAATCCAAAAGTAAAAAAGATCATACAATGAAAATGGAATGATTTATCAAAGAAGGTTTTAAGAGTACCTCCTCAAAATTTGAACCCTCCAGCTCTTCTAATCAATTATCAATACTCCTTCAAAGTTGGAGGTGAATGTCTTACAAGAAAGTTTATAAATCCAAAAGTAAAAGCGAGCGCACGAAAATCCAGAGATTTTTGAGTTATAGGCTCTATAGAACACCAGTTAAGCGATATTAAATAATGTCATAATCAGAACAGACTATTAACTCCACCCCCTATTGATATTCACTCCATAATAACCCGTTTCTCCAATACCCCAATTATCCCCCCAATTACCCGATTGTCCCCATTATGCCGCCCATCGACACTTGGCCCAATCGACCAACATCACGTCGTCTATAATTTGCGAAAACTGACCCCACGTGACGTCACCACACGCGTAAAACTAACAATGCTTTTGAAGCACATTCCCCAAATGTCCTCATCTTTGCCAGTTGGCAACATTGGGTGTTTTCGTCGATCTAGTCCGGTCAGGTCGAACATAAAACTAAGCAAAAATACCGCTTTTCGTCCCAAGGGGGTTCGGCCCCCTTTTTTTACGCTGACTGTTTTGATTGATGCCCCCGCGCGACACTTGATTTATTTCTAGTTTTTTCCAACCTTATCATTCTGGAAAAACACTTTGAGCCCATTAAATCGGGATATACACGGCGACAAGAAAAATATGCGTCGGATTTATCAGCGGGAAATGTAAATTTTAAACGGGCGCGTTTTTTAGATGGTGCTGAGTGGGTTGAATGGGGGAAATTGCCTTTTGGGGGAAAAGGAGTTGGGGAAAAGTGAAAGGATTCTCTGGGGATTTTTTTTGGATTCTAGACAGGAAATTCGTATTTGGGGGCTTTCGTTTTTCGATGAACTATTTCCCGGAAAATAGAGACGGGTCGTTTTCTTATGAATTTATATGAGTAATCGTCTGGAAAGATGTGGAAACATTTATCTGCTACAACTGAAAATGTCTGAGTTATACTAAAAAAACTGAAATCTTGTTGGAAATCAAGTTTTTTGGCTCAACTCGATATGTTGATTTGTTCCGGAGATATTCAATTAAATGTAAGACTGTGTCTTTTTCCCCAAGGAAGTTTGGGCTCGATTTTGACATGGTTCCTCAAGTAGTACCGTAATAACTCATATACAACAATTTGTCGGGAATTTAGTGAGGAACCTGTCAGTACTTGATTAAACTCGATATGTTGATTGGTTCCGGAGACATTCAATTAAATGTAAGACTGTGTCTTTTTCCCCAATGAAGTTTGGGCTCGATTTTGACATGGTTCCTCAAGTAGTACCGTAATAACTCATATACAACAATTTGTCGGGAATTTAGTGAGGAACCTGTCAGTACTTGATTAAACTCGATATGTTGATTGGTTCCGGAGATATTCAATTAAATGTAAGACTGTGTCTTTTTCCCCAATGAAGTTTGGGCTCGATTTTTAAACATGGTTCCTCAAGTAGTACCGTAATAACTCATATACAACAATTTGTCGGGAATTTAGTGAGGAACCTGTCAGTACTTGATTAAACTCGATATGTTGATTGGTTCCGGAGATATTCAATTAAATGTAAGACTGTGTCTTTTTCCCCAATGAAGTTTGGGCTCGATTTTGACATGGTTCCTCAAGTAGTACCGTAATAACTCATATACAACAATTTGTCGGGAATTTAGTGAGGAACCTGTCAGTACTAAATTAAACTCGATATGTTGATTGGTTCCGGAGACATTCAATTAAATGTAAGACTGTGTCTTTTTCCCCAATGAAGTTTGGGCTCGATTTTGACATGGTTCCTCAAGTAGTACCGTAATAACTCATATACAGCAATTTGTCGGGAAACAAGTGAAGAACCTGTCAGTACTAAATCAAACTCGATATGTTAATTGGTTACGGATATTTAATTAAATGTACGACTGAGTTTTTTCCCCAAGAAAGTTTGGGCTCGATTTTGACATGGTTCCTCAAGTCGTACCGTAATAACTCATTTGCAACTCTTTGTCGGCAATTTAGTGAGGAACCTGTCAGTACTTGATTAAACTCGATATGTTGATTGGTTACGGACATATTCAATTGAATGTAAGACTGAGTTTTTTCCCCAAGGAAGTTTAGGATCGATTTTGACATGGTTCCTCAAGTAGTACCGTAATAACTCATATACAACAATTTGTCGGGAATTTAGTGAGGAACCTGTCAGTACTAAATTAAACTCGATATAATGATTGGTTACGGAAATATTCAATTAAATGTACGACTGAGTTTTTTCCCCAAGGAAGTTTAGGATCGATTTTGACATGGTTCCTCAAGTAGTACCGTAATAACTCATATACAACAATTTGTCGGGAATTTAGTGAGGAACCTGTCAGTACTAAATTAAACTCGATATAATGATTGGTTACGGAAATATTCAATTAAATGTACGACTGAGTTTTTTCCCCAAGGAAGTTTAGGATCGATTTTGACATGGTTCCTCAAGTGGTACCGTAATAACTCATATACAACAATGTGTCGGGAATTTAGTGAGGAACCTGTCAGTACTAAATTTAACTCGATATGTTGATTGGTTACGGATATATTCAATTAAATGTACGACTGAGTTTTTTCCCCAAGGAAGTTTGGGCTCGATTTTGACATGGTTCCTCAAGTCGTACCGTAATAACTCATATGCAACACTTTGTCGGGAATTTAGTGAGGAACCTGTCAGTACTTGATTGAACTCGATATGTTGATTAGTTACGGATATATTCAATTGAATGTAAGACTGTGTCTTTTTCCTCAAGGAAGTTTTGGCTCGATTTTGACATGGTTCCTCAAGTAGTACCGTAATAACTCATATACAACAATTTGTCGGGAATTTAGTGAGGAACCTGTCGGTACTAAATTAAACTCGATATAATGATTGGTTACGGAAATATTCAATTAAATGTACGACTGAGTTTTTTCCCCAAGGAAGTTTAGGATCGATTTTGACATGGTTCCTCAAGTGGTACCGTAATAACTCATATACAACAATTTGTCGGGAATTTAGTGAGGAACCTGTCAGTACTAAATTAAACTCGATATAATGATTGGTTACGGAAATATTCAATTAAATGTACGACTGAGTTTTTTCCCCAAGGAAGTTTAGGATCGATTTTGACATGGTTCCTCAAGTGGTACCGTAATAACTCATATACAACAATTTGTCGGGAATTTAGTGAGGAACCTGTCAGTACTAAATTAAACTCGATATAATGATTGGTTACGGATATATTCAATTAAATGTACGACTGAGTTTTTTCCCCAAGAAAGTTTGGGCTCGATTTTGACATGGTTCCTCAAGTCGTACCGTAATAACTCATATACAACACTTTGTCGGGAATTTAGTGAGGTACCTGTCAGTACTAAATTAAACTCGATATGTTGATTGGTTCCGGAAATATTCAAATAAATGTAGGACGTTGTCAATTTTCCCCAAGAAAATTTAGGCTCTATTTGACGTGATTTCTCAAGTGGTACCGTAATTATTCATATAAAATAATTTGATAGAAATTCAGTGAGAAACTCGTCAGTACCAAACTCAACTTGATATGTTGAATGGTTCCGGAGATATCCAATTGAATCTGAGCCTTCGACGATTTTCCCAAAAAAAATGTAGACTCAATTTTGACGTGGTTCCTCCAGTAGTACCGTGATCATTCATATAAAATAATTTGATGGGAATTTAGTGAGAAACCCGTCAGTACCAAATCCAACTTGATATGTTGATTGGTTTAGAAGATATTCAATTAAATGTAAAACCTTGTTAATTTTTCCCAAAAAAGTTTAGGCTCTATTTTGACGTGATTTCTCAAGTGGTACCGTAATTATTCATATGAAATAATGTGATAAAAATTCAGTGAGAAACTCGTCAGTACCAAACTCAACTTGATATGTTGAATGGTTCCACGGAGATATCCAATTGAATCTGAGCCTTCGACGATTTTCCTAAAAAAAAATTAGACTCGATTTTGACGTGGTTCCTCAAGTAGTACCGTGATTATTCATAGGAAATAATTTAATGGGGATTTAGTGAGGAACCCGTCAGTACCAAACTTAACTTGATATGTTGAATGGTTCCGGAGATATCCAATTGAATCTGAGCCTTCGACGATTTTCCCAAAAAAACTTTAGACTCAATTTTGACGTGGTTCCTCCAGTAGTACCGTGATCATTCATATAAAATAATTTGATGGGAATTTAGTGAGGAACCCGTCAGTACCAAACTCAACTTGATACGTTGAATGGTTCCGGAGATATTCAATTAAATCTAAGACTTTGTCAATTTTTCCCTAAAAAAGTTTAGGATCGATTTTGACGTGGTTCCTCAAGGTGTACCGTAATTATTCATACGAAATAATTTGTTGGGAATTTATTGAGGAACCAATCTGCAACGCATGCGCTGTATTAACTCCACTTAGCAAAAGCTGTAATTCCAGATGATCCACCTAAAGTGCATTATCAAAATGAAAAACAAGTCCCTGTCAAAGCCGACAAGGGCACAAAACCTTGTCAAAATCGACATTCATAATTCCCTTTATATAGGAAAATGAAAAGACAAATGATTTGCGCTCGAGCGATTTGACGATTCTGACACTTTTCAATTCGGTCGCGATTTTTCAATCAATTCGCATGTTTGAGGTGAAATATGAAGTCGATTCATGAATAATTCGATGTTACTTGTGCTTCTCAGAATTTGCGAATTTGTATGCGAAAGCGAGATGGATCGGCTGAATTGCCAACTTTGTTGACAGTGGCGCAACGGTCTTTTTTCCTTTTTGACTCGTCAAAGACTCATTCGATCAATGATTTTAGCCATACAACCATGGATATTTTGGCGCATCTCTCTCCGGAAATAAATCGTAAATTATTCGTTCAAACAAAAGAAAAACCAATTCCCTTGGCAACAGAAAATCGCCTCTGTCTTTCACATCACGTACGTTTTTTGTTTGCATACGGAACGTCTTTAGAATAGACGACAATCGGAAAAATTTGTTTTAATGAAAAATAGAAAATCTATTTCGGGCCCATGGGATTAAATCCCACAAACCGGTTATTTTGGGAATTTTTTTTTTCGAAAAACAATGCATATTTGTCGATTGCGGACAAACAGTGCGTCAGAATTTTTACGGTTAATCAAATCGTGCGGTTTTTTGCTGATTTTGGCTGTTTATAGTTGGCGCAATGTTCAATGAGGTGGGTTTTATGGAATAAATCGATTACTTTTTGTAATGCATGGTCATGACGCAAATTGTGACATTAAGGTTGATATTTTAACATGAAAAATGTCAAAGTTATGAGTCATTTAATTTACCCCAATGATAAATCACCCCTAGACGTTTAGGCTCCATTTTCGAATTTCTCAGTCCAAGCAAGCATCATTATGTTGGCATGTCAAGAGGAAATCTTTTTTTCTGTCCGGTCATTTATTTCCGTAGTTTTTCGTGGCACAAAGACGCAGCATGAGTTGAAACTTCAAAAGCAATTTTTGACTCTTAACAAGATTGTCAGGTGTCCGAGTGACATGAAATTTATACTCGTGGCTTCCTGTTAATACACGCTTGTTCGATGTTAAATATACACGGGCTTTTTTGGTTTGTTAGTTTTTGGGACGCGTGAATGTGTCATAAATCTGATGTGTTGTTTGGTGTCGTTTTCATTTACGAAATTGAGTTGTTTGTTGTACAAGATTTTGGCTTGTATGACTATGTAGTTTTAGCTGATTTTATATTCTCATCATCATCTATTACTTCATCTTTATCGTCAGCTACACATTTTCGATGATTTATGACTGGTTATTATGACGTCTCTGTTATTGTTTTCCTTGTATGACCGATGGTGGTTGATTTTTGGTTTTTGTCATGACATCATCAAGACCGTTTTTTTCAACGCGTGATCAGCCACTGTTGATTTATGATTCCAAAATTAATCGTCTGATACACATTCTTGATTTCAAAAGCTGTGATAATTAATTTGGAAAATTTATTCAGGTCACTTTCCGAAGCTATCATTTTCAAACCGCTTGACTTGGAGACTTGAAATTTGGCTGAAATATATTTTAAACATTCCTCAATAACCAAAAATAATTTCAAGCTCCACAAAAGATTTTAACCATGGGATTGAAATTTTCAAATAATATGATTTTTAGTTTGGGAACTTTTTAAACGATCACTTTCCAAAGCTGTCATTTTCAAACCGCTTCACTTAGAGACTTGAAATTTTTTCCTCAATAACTAGAAATAATTTCGAGCTCCACAACAGATTCTAACCATGGGATTGAAACTTAAAAAAATGTGATTTTCAGTTTGGGAACTTTTTAAACGATCACTTTCTAAAGCTGTCATTTTCAAACCGCTCGACTTAGACACTTGAAATTTGTCTGGAATATATTTCAAACCTGCTTCAATCACTAGAAATAATTTCAAGCTCCACAAAAGATTTCAACCATGGGATTAAAATTTTCAAAAAATGTGATTTTTAGTTTGGCAAATTTTTAATGATCAATTTCCAAAGCTGTCATTTTCAAACCGCTCGACTTAGAGACTTGAAATTTGGCTGAAATATATCTGAAACCTTCTTCAATCACTAGAAATAATTTCAAGCTCCAAAAAAGATTTCAACCATGGGATTGAAATTTTCAAATAATGTGATTTTTAGTTTTGGAACTATTTAAACGATCACTTTCCAAAGCTGTCATTTTCAAACCGCACACTTAGAGACTTGAAATTTGGCTGAAATATATTTCAAACCTTCTTCAATCACAAGAAATAATTTCAAGCTCCACAAAAGATTTTAACCATGTATTGAAATTTTCAAATAATGTGATTTTTAGTTTGGGAACTTTTTGAACGATCACTTTCCAAAGCTGTCATTTTCAAACCGCTTCACTTAGAGACTTGAAATTTGGCTGAAATATATTTCAAACCCTCTTCAATCACAAGAAATAATTTCGAGCTTCACAAATGATTTTGATCATGGGATTGAAATTTTCAAATAATATGATTTTTAGTTTGGGAACTTTTTAAACGATCACTTTCCAAAGCTGTCATTTTCAAACCGCTCGACTTAGATACTTGAAATTTGGCTGAAATATATTTCAAACCCTCTTCAATCACAAGAAATAATTTCAAGCTTCACAAATGATTTTAACCATGGGATTGGAATTTTCAAATAATGTGATTTTTAGTTTGGGAACTTTTTAAACGATCACTTTCCAAAGCTGTCATTTTCAAACCGCTTCACTTAGAGACTTGAAATTTGGCTGAAATATATTTCAAACCTTCCTCAATCACCAGAAATAATTTCAAGCTCCACAAAAGATTTTAACCATGGGATTGAGATTTTCAAATAATATGATTTTTAGTTTGGGAACTTTTTAAACGATCACTTTCCAAAGCTGTCATTTTCAAACCGCTCGACTTAGATACTTGAAATTTGGCTGAAATATATTTCAAACCCTCTTCAATCACAAGAAATAATTTCAAGCTTCACAAATGATTTTAACCATGGGATTGGAATTTTCAAATAATGTGATTTTTAGTTTGGGAACTTTTTAAACGATCACTTTCCAAAGCTGTCATTTTCAAACCGCTTCACTTAGAGACTTGAAATTTGGCTGAAATATATTTCAAACCTTCCTCAATCACCAGAAATAATTTCAAGCTCCACAAAAGATTTTAACCATGGGATTGAGATTTTCAAATAATATGATTTTTAGTTTGGGAACTTTTTAAACGATCACTTTCCAAAGCTGTCATTTTCAAACCGCTCGACTTAGATACTTGAAATTTGGCTGAAATATATTTCAAACCCTCTTCAATCACAAGAAATAATTTCAAGCTTCACAAATGATTTTAACCATGGGATTGGAATTTTCAAATAATGTGATTTTTAGTTTGGGAACTTTTTAAACGATCACTTTCCAAAGCTGTCATTTTCTAACCGCTTCACTTAGAGACTTGAAATTTGGCTGAAATATATTTTAAACATTCCTCAATAACCAGAAATAATTTCAAGCTCCACAAAAGATTTTAACCATGGGATTGAGATTTTCAAATAATATGATTTTTAGTTTGGGAACTTTTTAAACGATCACTTTTCAAAGCTGTCATTTTCAAACCGCTCGACTTAGATACTTGAAATTTGGCTGAAATATATTTCAAACCCTCTTCAATCACAAGAAATAATTTCAAGCTTCACAAATGATTTTAACCATGGGATTGGAATTTTCAAATAATGTGATTTTTAGTTTGAGAACTTTTCAAACGATCACTTTCCAAAGCTGTCATTTTCAAACCGCTTCACTTAGAGACTTGAAATTTGGCTGAAATATATTTCAAACCTTCCTCAATCACCAGAAATAATTTCAAGCTCCACAAAAGATTTTAACCATGGGATTGAGATTTTCAAATAATATGATTTTTAGTTTGGGAACTTTTTAAACGATCACTTTCCAAAGCTGTCATTTTCAAACCGCTCGACTTAGATACTTGAAATTTGGCTGAAATATATTTCAAACCCTCTTCAATCACAAGAAATGATTTCAAGCTTCACAAATGATTTTAACCATGGGATTGGAATTTTCAAATAATGTGATTTTTAGTTTGGGAACTTTTTAAACGATCACTTTCCAAAGCTGTCATTTTCAAACCGCTTCACTTAGAGACTTGAAATGTGGCTGAAATATATTTCAAACCTTCTTCAATCACTAGAAATAATTTCGAGCTCCACAAAAGATTTGAACCATGGGATTGAAATTTTCAAATAATGGGATTTTTAGTTTGGGAACTTTTTAAACGATCACTTTCCAAAGCTGTCATTTTCAAACCGCTTGACTTAGAGACTTGAGATTTGGCTGAAATATATTTCAAACCTTCTTCAATCACAAGAAATAATTTCAAGCTCCACAAAAGATTTTAACCATGGGATTGAAGTTTTCAAATAATGTGATCTTTTTTTAATAACTTTTTAAACGATCACTTTCCAAAGCTTTTATTTTCAAACCGCTTCACTTAGAGACTTGAAATTTGGCTGAAATATATTTCAAACTTTCTCCAATAACTAGAAATAATTTCAAATTCCACAAAAGATTCTAACCATGTGATTAAAAAAAATGTGATTTTCAGTTTGGGAACTTTTCAAGGATCCCTTTCCAAAGCTTTTATTTTCAAACCGCTCCACTTAGAGACTTGAAATTTGGCTGAAATATATTTCGAACCTTTCTCAATAACCAAATTATTCTCGAGCCTGCAAAAAATCTAAAATCATGGGTTTGAAATGAAAAAAAAAATGAAAATTGTACAAGAGTAAAGTACCCTTATTTTAGAAAATTCTGCAAAATGTAATAGAGAAAAGTTGTTTGGGATTAAAAGTTATGCCTTAATACCAAATCATGGCCTCCTAAGAAAAAAAATATATATTTTTTTAAACATCTAATTATTTCCCCAAAAAAAAAATTTCTTTTATATTCACCCTAAACATTTTCATGAATTATTCAAAAACAAATCCATTTCGCATAACTTGGTTCAAACTTGAGCATATTTAGAAAATTTACCTAAATTTAATTTTTTTAGGGAATCACAAAATTGACTTAAAAAAAAATCACTTCAAATGAGAGTTTTTTAATATGCTTATTATAATCAATGATGTTTTACCTTGTTGAAAAAATTGTTTGCGATATTTTAAAGTTGTGTTTAATATCGTTGCAACAAACATGAAGCTTGTGATTCCCTAAAAAATTTAAAATTTAGGTAAATTTTCTAAATATGCTCAAATTTCAACTAGGTTATGCGAAATTGATTTGTTTTGGAATAATTTATGAAACTGTTCAGGCTGAATAAAAGAAAACATTTTTTTTGGAAATGATTAGATGTTCAAAAAAAAATATTTTTTTTTCTTAGGAGGACAGGATTTGGTATTTAGGCATAAATTTTAATTCTTAACAACTTTTCTTTATAACATTTTGCCGAATTTTCTGAAATAAAAGTACTTTACTCTTGTACAATTTTCATATTTTTTGGCCTACCCTGTATGCTTTTTGGGTTCTGGGTGCACCTAATATGATTATTGAACATGCAGCAACTTTCGGCAATATTTGTATTTTGGTTGTGCAGTTAATAAAAAAAAAACTCATATTTTTCACACTTAAGTGACCACACTGTATATACAGGCTGTCGATTTAATCAGTCAATTTTTCAGAATTTGACCAATATCTTTTTTATCCCGATTTTGACATTTTTGAGTGCTTCGTCTTTCCAAATTTCACCGACGACATCATTTGTGACAAAAACCGTCAAGTCACTCGAAAATCCTCTTCAAAATAACAAACGGAAAATTGAGGAAAAACTCAATTAATTCCTCTCGAGAAAAAACCGCTGAAGTTGCAAATCTATCAAAGGACCCAGATAAGACAGAAACCGGAGGGGGACAAAGCCTCCTTATCAGACGCAGGAAAAGATAATTAATGATCACATCATTGGAAGAAACGATAAATTCCGCGCTCAACAAAAGCGCCTCTCCATGTGGAAGAAATGGAGAAAGAATAAAGCCTCGTTAATATTTCACCTGGATATGACAACATTCTCCTCTATGTAGATTTTTCCATTAAGATTCCCATATCTTGTAAACGGTAAATCCCATAATCTGATGCAACCGAGCAAATATGGCTCAGATTAATTCCCAGATACACCCTAATGTATGTGTGTTTGTATTTATGTTGCCGTTTATGCATTTTTGTCACCGAATATTAGTCATACCCCCTTTTGGGCGATTCTCACGAAAAATCAGCCTCCATCACAAAGCAATTATGGTCTCTCGTCGTAAAAATTAATCACAAGAGATTTCGGGGTTTAAGATAAAAATAAGGTGCTGACAGGTTTAGTGGTGTCAGCTTAAAATAAACATGGAATTGGGTTTTAAGTGTTGTTCTTAGGGTGTGATTTTTTGATGGGAGTCAAACAATGTCTATGGGATTTTTTAAAGGGCACAAAATATTCCGGGCAACGCCATAAAATTATTCCATAAATATGCACATCACTAAATCAGTCAATGAAGAGATATTTTGTTGCAACACTGAAACACCCAAAAGGACAAACCGTTTGATGTCTGAACAGGACACAGTCATTCTGCGAAATGTTCTCGTTCATAAAGCACGACTACACGAGCCAATTAGTTTTGGAATGCAAATAGATCGCTGAGAGTGGTTAGGTGATACGAAATTAACCCCTAACTCAGTGGCGGTTCACATAAAACACATTTAATTGTATTAGCTCGTTAGCTGCTGGATTTTGGGTTTGAAAACTCAGCTAGTTTTGGAAATACATGAGCGATTTTTAGGGAGCAAAATATAGGTTAGTTTTTAGTTGATTCAGGCACGTTGAGGTTAGTTTGGGCTAGTCTAGTTAGTTTCAGTTAAATTTGCTTGGTTGGGGTTAGTACATCGTCTCCACTGTTTAAATGGTACGCAATTGGTATTGTGGGCTCTCGTGCGCCACCTTCTGGATTTGTGTTGTGAATCCAGAGGATGGGAGTTACGGAATAATAGAATGACGGTTTTTTATATTACACCTAACCTTTTTCTTTCTCTTACCATCGCGTTACAGTCAAAAGGCGACGATTGAAGGAAAAATTGAAAAAATAACAATCATATACCTTCAAATTATGAAAAATATCGAATGGTGACAGTTAACTAGTTACGGGATGATCACATCTGCCAAAGAATTTCTCGAATTTTTCCGGAAATAACGACTTTTCGGAAGAATTTCGACATAATTGTTATGGAATTATCACTTTTTTTTATTTACGAAGATAAAGACTTTTTTATTTACCAAAACTCCTACCTTTTTCCACAAATTACGACTTTTTTGAAGTAATTACTATTTTTGGCAAAAAATATACAGGGTGTTTCATTAATATTGCGAAAAAATTCAGGGTGAGTTTCCCCACTTAAAAATAATAAGAAAACTTCATATAAAGGTGTGTCCGGAAATGCTTCGTTACAGATTACAGAGCTACAGGGTGTTGAAGTTTTATTTTTATTTTTGTTTTTTTTAAATAATATTTGAATCAATGTCTATATTTCCATTAAAATCGGTATTTGAGGGTTTCTTTTTATGCGGAATTCGAATTTTATCTCAGTTTGGCTCTAACTTGTAGAGGGCGCCACCTACACTCATTTGTCCTGACATGTACAGCCATAACTTTTTTGGACGTAACCGTATGACATATTTGAGTGAAAAAACATATTTCTCCTTTATTTTTATGCAAAAAAGGCATACCTGTTAGAAGTCGCTACGTGGAACCATTTTCGAGATATTTGGATTTGAAATAATTAATACATGAGATTTTGAAATTATGGCCGAGCATTGTGTTTCATTGATAGTGCCAAAAATACAGGATAAGTTTCCTAACTTGAAAATAAAAAGAAAATTTCATATAAAGATGTGTCCGGAAATGCTTCGTTACAGAGCTACAGGGTGTTGAAGTTATTATTTAATTTTTTTTTTTTCAGTTTTTTTATTTTTTTTTGTTTAAATAATATTTGCATGAAAGTTGTTGATAACATCACACACAAGTCGACTTTTATCTTTTTCACTGAAAATATGAAGCATTAATGCGTGATATGTTATAACTTCTAGCAAGTTACCTTCGCCATAATTTCAAAATCCCATGTATTAATTATTTCAAATCCAAATATCTCGAAAATGGTTCCACGTAGCGACTTCTAACAAGTATGCCTTTTTTGCATAAAAATAAAGGAGAAATATGTTTTTTCACTCAAATATGTCATACGGTTACGTCCAAAAAAGTTATGGCAGTACATGTCAGGACAAATGACTGTAGGTGGCGCCCTCTACAAGTTAGAGCCAAACTGAGATAAAATTCAAATTCCGCATAAAAAGAAACCCTCAAATACCGATTTTTATGGAAATATAGACATTGATTCAAATATTATTCAGAAAAAACTAAAATAAAAATAAAACTTCAACACCCTGTAGCTCTGTAACGAAGCATTTCCGGACACACCTTTATATGAAGTTTTCTTATTATTTTCAAGTGGGGAAACTCACCCTGGATTTTTTCGCAATATTAATGAAACACCCTGTATAATATTGTTTTCCATAATTATGTATTTTTTTAAAAAAGTTCTATTTTTACAAGAATTACGATCTCATTCGTCAATGTTGTTACGGAACTATTACTTGTGCAAAGTGATTTCTAGTTTTTTTCTGGAAATTACAATTTTTTTTTAGGCATTTCGATATTTTACGTAATTATCACTTATTTCCAAGAATCTATCAATATTTTCGAAGATGACTTTTTTATTTGCCAAAACTACCACCTTTTTCCAAAAATTACGTCTTCTTGTTGTTTTTTTTATACTTAATATTTCGTCATTGTTAATACGGAATTGTTCTAAGATTTTACGAGTTTTTCGATAAATTCCGACGATATTATCAATGAAGTCTCACCCCTTTAAGGAAATTTCTTAAAATTTAACGAATTGTACAAAGAAGTAACATTTTTTTGTGCAATAATTTCCAAAATTACCATCTTTTTCCAGAAAATATGACATTTTTGAAGGAATTATTATTTTTTTGCAAGAATATTTCCGATTGTTTTCCGCAATCTCCTTCTTTTTCAAGGAATTTTTCAGTTTTTTCCGGAATTATGACTGTATTCAAAAAATTCTTTCATTGTTCCAATGGAATTATTATACAGGGTGACAATTATACAGCTCGAAATTTTCATATCTTGGGAACGAAAAACTGAATAAAAAAACGCTCAAAATAGATTAAATAAAACGAAGGGGGAACAAAAAAAAGCCTATAAATACACCCATATCTGTAACCCCCAAGACAGGGTGAGATACACCCCTGAGATCTTAAATGGAAAGGGGGGTCGAGTGGTACTTTATTTTGAAGGGTTTTCGACACTGATTACAACTGCCGAGTTTCAAGTCTCTGCTCACATTACTGTTGATATGAAAGCTAGTCAAAATTTTACTTTTTCATTTTATTTTATTCAATAAATGATAACTCGCAAGAGTAAATTTCTCCATACTAAGAGGATATGATGAGGGACTGAAGACCTTCAAAACGAGCTATCAGTCAGGACGATGATTTTTTTCACCCATTTTTTTTTTTTTTTATAATACTTCTTTTGAGTAATGTATACTATTACTCAAAAGAAGTTTTGATGGTATTCAGTCCGTCATCATATCCCCTTAGTATAGAGAAGTTGACTCTTGAGGAGAATTATTTATTGAATAAAATAAAATAAAAAATAAAATTTTGTCAAGCTATTATATCAACAGGAATGACAACAGAGGCTTGAAACTCGGCAGTTGTAGTCAGGGTCGGATTGCCTTCAAAATGAGGTATCATTCGGCCCCCCTTTCCATTCTAGATTTCAGGGGTGTATCTCACCCTGTCTTAGGGGTTACAGATAAGGGTGGGTTTATAAGCTTTTTCTTCTTCCCCCTTCGATTTATAGAATTCGTTTTGAGCGTTTTTTGATTCAGTTTTTCGTTTTCATGATATTATGGAAATTTCAAGTTTTAAAGTTGTCACCCTGTATACTACCCATACCAGTGACTTTTTTTTCATTACTTAATTCTTTTCAACCAATGAAATGATCTAATGTCAGTAATCCACTGTTTTTGAGCCAATCAGAAAATTCGACAAAATGTCAAATCCATCTTTTTGAAAGAGCCCATTTGACCGTCTATACTTGTTTTACAGTCATTGTGTTGTCAACTTAACCTCACTTTAAGTATGTTTGTCAAAAAGTGCCGTCAAAATGAAATTGAATTTTGCAAATTTCGCTTCAATTGTTGAATAATCATAGAAAAAGTAAAGTATTCTACTCACGGGAAATGGCTATTACTCACTCGGATGATTACGCTACTCGCCTACGGCTCGTAGCGCAAACTTCATCCTCGTGAGTAATAGCCTCCATTTCCCTCTCGTTGAATAATATACTATTTGTTTCCAGAATTACTCCTTCCTTCGGGAATGTTTGTAAAGGAATTTTCGTAATTTTCTCGGCAACTAAGACTTTTTCAATAAATTTGGACATTTTTGTTATGTAACAACTTAGAAACCCCATCACGTCGTATGTCGTTTTTAACATTTTCAAGGTTGCTCTTTTCAAAAATCAAGCTATTTCCGCACTCCAAGTCGTTGTTGAGGAAATATTACGAAATTATTTTTCTCCAGCACACACAAATCTTTAGCAAAGCAAATTTGACGAAGTATTCCAATTTTAGTTCGGCAAACGCCGCATAGTCGATGCCCGAGCTTTCATACACGATAGGGATGATGCATCTTATACGTATATCTATATGCACAGAGTTTACTTTATATTTGAGATGAGATGCCAAGATTCTTGATGTGCCTGAAACTTGGAAGGTGTAAAGTTTGCGGCGCTGTTGAGCGGCTTTAATAGCTTATATGTCTGGTTTGTTAATGAGGAGGGCAAAGTAAAAACTGCAACTTTGTGCAAAAACTCCAATTATAATTACCGCATCAAAACCCAATTCGGTTTTATATAAAATATCAGCTATCAATGGAAATTAATTTAGCTTTGTTTAATCTCCATTAATATACATGAGTTGTTTTTTGATGTTTGATCTGGACGCATGTTTTTGATATTTTATTTTATACTATACTGTAAAGTATCATTTACCGGACCCAAAACCAGTCCGGTAAATGACACTTTACATCAACAGAGACTGTAAAAAAATTACTTGACTTCTTACAAAAATGACATTTTGCATCATCAAAGACTGTGAAATTTGGCTGACGCCATCTCATGATTTTAATTAATAACTTGATATAGAATGTTGGTAACATATAATTAACCTATCTATTACCCAAGTGGTAATATGGATTGGCTGGCGCCATCTCATGGTAAAAATGTCAGGCGGACTGCCACTCTGTGTATAGTTTGACAAGAAAGCACTTTAAACCAATTAAAAAAATTATCACAGTATGAAACAAAACAATATACGATACACAGCCGTTAAATGTCATTAAACTACTCTTCTAAAAATTCCAGACTCGGCTCCTTCGTCGCCTCGTCCATAAACATCTCGACTCGTAGTTTAAAGTCATTTACCGCCTTAGTAACGTAAATTACTATTTCGACAAAACAATCTGCTGCATTTTTATCTCAATCATATAGTTCACGTTGATGCTTTGACAGGACTGTAGTAGGTGTGTTCTTGTGGTGTGGTGTGGCTCAGCAACGTAGCCAATTTTGTAATTTTTCTTGTCAAAGCTGAGTGCTGTGATTATTTTAAAATTGATCAAGTGAGGTTATGTTTGCATGGTTTTATTATTTTCTAAAGGATTTTGTTCAAATTTGGTATGTAGGTTCTAATTTGAGGTTTGATCAAGAAATTTAACAAAAATTGATCAAGTGAGGTTATGTTTGCATAATAATTTTCGTTCCAAAGGATTTTGTTCAAATTAGGGATGTAGGTTCTATTTGGGATTTGATCAAGAAATTTAAAAAAAAATGATATAGTGAAGTTATGTTTGCATGGTTTTGTTATTTTCCAAAGGATTTTCTTCAAACAAGATATATAGGTTCTAATTTGAGGTTAGATCAAGGAATTTGACATAAATTGATCGAGTGAGGTTATGTTTGCCTAGTTTTGTGATTTTTCAAAGGATTTCGATCAAATTAGGTATGTAGGTTCTGTTTGGGATTTTATTGAAACATAAAAAAAATGATATAGTCAGGTTATGTTTGCATAATTTTGTTATTTTCCAAAGGATTTGGTTCAAATAAGATATATAGGTTCTAATTTGAGGTTAGATCAAGAAATTTGACATAAATTGATCAAATGAGGTTATGTTTGCCTAGTTCTGTGATTTTCCAAAGGATTTTGATCAAATTAGGTATGTACGTTCTATTTGGGATTTTATTAAAACATTAAAAAAAAATGATATAGTCAGGTTATGTTTGCATAGTTTTGTTATTTTCCAAAGGATTTGGTTCAAATAAGATATATAGGTTCTAATTTGAGGTTAGATCAAGAAATTTGACATAAATTGATCAAGTGAGTTTATGTTTGCCTAGTTCTGTGATTTTCCAAAGGATTTTGATCAAATTAGGTATGTACGTTCTATTTGGGATTTTATTGAAACATAAAAAAAAATGATATAGTCAGGTTATGTTTGCATAGTTTTGTTATTTTCCAAAGGATTTGGTTCAAATAAGATATATAGGTCCTAATTTGAGGTTTGATCAAGGAATTTAACATAAATTGATCGAGTGAGGTTATGTTTGCCTAGTTCTGTTATTTTCCAAAGGATTTTGTTCAAATTAGGTATGTAAGTTGTATTTGGGATTTGATCAAAAAATTAAGAAAAAAAAGTTATAAAGTAAGGTTATGTTTGCATACTTTTGTTATTTTCCAAAGGATTTTGTTGAAATAAGAACTGTAGGTTCCAATTTGAGGTTTGATCAAACAATGTTTACATAATTTTGTTATTTTCCAATGGATGTTGTTCAAATTTGGTATGTAGTTTCTAATTGGGATTTGATCAAGCATTGAAAAAAAAAAGATAAAGTATGTAAGATAATGTATACATAATTTCGTCATTTTCCAAAGGATTTTGTTCAAATTAGGTATGAAGGTTCCATTTGGAATTGAAAAAAAATGATATAGTGAGGTTTTGTATGCATAGTTTTTTCAAAATAATCTCTTTCTCTCTCTCTAATGTAAAAATAGATTTGAATCAATTTCATAAGTTTTCTTTGACAGTATAATGTTATGTCCCTGAATTTAAGGGCTCATTTAGGGGCATTCCAAATATGAAGTGTTGCATGTTGTTTTCGATATTTTCAAAAATTCTGAGTGTGAATATTACAGTGTTTTTTTCAAAAAAGTATACGGAGTTCAAGATACATGGATTTTTGATTTTTTTTTTCAATCAAAAACCACGGTGCTCACCTGGTGATGACATTAACAAGTAGCTTTCATCAAAATTGAAATTTTTGGGGTTTATGAGATGATCAAATGCTCTTGAATTACCCCCTTAAAACAGGGGCCGCGCCGGCGTGATTACATTAATATAATGAATACAAAGAAAGCCTTGAAATATTTTCATACTTCTTTGACGGTATGATTAATGACTCTGAAATTAACGAGTTAGGGGGCTTATTAGGGGGCATTGCAAAATATGTAGTTTTGTATGTTTTGGTTGATTTTTTTAGGTAAAGATCCACGTATTTTGACTGGTGGTGATATTATCTAGAAAATCCATCAAAATCATATTTTTTACCCTCAAAAATATTGAAAACGATATGTCACTCAATGGGGTTTAATGAATTCGTTAAAGTCCCCTAAATTGCGACTATGAATACCGATTTGAATTTGCGAAAATCATTTTTCATTTCATGGATTGATGTGAGACTCTAGTGAATATTTACTTCGTTCAAGAATTTCAGGGGCTAGGGGGCGTTTAGTTAGTAAGGGGTCCAAAACACAACATTAAATCATCCTTAATCAAGCGTGGCTTTGTTCGACTTCTATTAATATACAGGGATGGCATTTTGAGTTGTTCTAATTTTAACCAAATTCCTTCTTTATCCCGAAAGGTCCGGAATGCGTCGAAACAATGTTGATTGGACGAGACTCTCAATTATGTTTTCCTTAATGCAACACATGTCGCAATTAAAAATATGTTTTTGTTGCTTCGACGAACTGAAAGCGATAAATTGGATTTTGCTTTCTATGCATTCTGGATTTCTCCAACAAAACTACACACTTTTCGTCTTTTATCCCCCCAATTCTTTTTATTGGCCCGCCAAATTGGGGCCAATCATTTTCATGGGGCTCAATGAGCCTTCTACGGATCAACTGTTTCATCATCGAAGACCTTTAATTTCAAGAGGGGGCCCCTTCTGGTGGACAGTGGGATTAATACATTTGATTATTGGATCTTGTTTATTGGGGCTTGCAGGCCTATGGCGGTTTGTTTTGCGCATTAGACGTGCTCCTTTATATGTGTGTTGGACAATTTGGGTTCTAAGCCGATATTGGAGGAGATTAGAGTGGAAAGTAAGCCTCTAGTTGTTTCATAACAAAAACGGTCTGTTCAATGTTCAATGTGCCACAATAATTAATGACTCAATTAAATAAAACTGCCAAACAGGAAGAGCTATTATATCCCAATATGCCCGAAAATATCGAAAAACACAAACCAGACTCACTTCAATCAAATTTAAACAAAAACCGACGATTGATCTACAACTCGTTCATCAACAACCAGCCCCAATTTTTATAATGTTTACTTTCAAAATATGCATAATTTCGTCGATGGTAAAAACTACGCGCTTATTCACTTTGCAGCAATTTGGCTCTCCTTCTGTTTCGGAAAATTTGCATAATTGTTCCATTTAAATAAATACGAAGTGACGACAGCTCGAGGAACGGAGCTTTTTCGTAATTATGATGCATTCCGGGAGGTTTCGGGACGTTGAGAAATGGCACCTTTTAGAGGGTCTAAAGTTACTTATTAGGAATTGTTCTATGATAAGGCAACTGTGTAATAAATGGAATTACTACTCGTCCTCTATAGTTGCTTGATGTTCATTTATCTACGTTAAATTGAACGGAAGTCGAAATCAACCTTCTACGACTTGCTACGACAATAATTCTGGCAACACTGTTTATTTTGAATGAATACACACAGACCGCAGATTGATAATGACAACTGACTACTAATGTACTAGATCTCTTTGTTTTGAACTACCATATCAGTACAATCAGCATGATTATTGTACTAGGTTTGACACACAGCTGAAAAAGTGAAAACGTTTTCTGCCTCGGGTGTGTATTCACATCGGGCGATTTCCCGAATACTGCCGAGAAATTTTCATAGCGAAAATGCATTTGACTGGAGCGCCGAACAAATACACACATGGGCTGGGACAAACTGACTGAGAGAATAGTGACTAAGATTGGTTGGGATTATTTTGGATCAGTTGGGGTTTGTTTAGGTTGTTTTGGATAAGTTTGGGTTTGTTCGAGCTGTTTTGGGATGGTTTTAGTTTGTTAAGATTTATTCGGATTATTTTGGATCAGTTTAGGTTTGTTTTGGGTTAGTTTGGGTTTATTAAGATTTGTTCCGACTATTTTGGTTCATTTTGGGTTCGTTTCAGTTGTTTTAGGTTAGGTTGGGTTTGTTTACGTTGTTTTAGATAAGTTTGGGTTTGTTCGAGCTGTTTTGGGTTGGTTTGAGTTTGTTCAGATTTATTCGGATTTGTTTGGGTTTGTTAAGGTTGTTTTGGGTTAGTTTGGGTTTATTTGAGTTTGTCAAGATTTGTTCGGATTATTTTGGATCGGTTTGGGTTTGTTTTGGGTAAGTTTGGGTTTATCAAGATTTGTTCGGACTGTTTTGGGTTTATTTGAGTTGGTTAAGGTTTGTTCGGATTATTTTGTTTGACTTAGTTTGCGTTTTTTGAGATTTGTTCCGACTATTTTGGTTCATTTTGGGTTCGTTTGAGTTGTTTTCGTTTAGGTTGGGTTTGTTTAGGTTGTTTTGGATAAGTTTGGGTTTGTTCAAGCTGTTTTGGGTTGGTTTGAGTTTGTTAAGATTTATTCGGATTATTTTGTTAGACTTAGTTTGGGTTTTTAAAGATTTGTTCCGATTATTTTGGTTCATTTTGGGTTCGTTTGAGTTGTATTAGGTTAGTTTGGGTTTGTTAAGATTTGTTGGGACTTTTTTTGGTTTTTTTGAGTTGTTTTGAGTCGGTTTGGGTTTGTTCGGGGTGGTCAAAGTTAGTTTGGTTTGTTAAGATTTGTTCGGATTGTTTTGGGTTTATTTGAGTTTGTTAAGATTTGTTCCGATTATTTTGGTTCATTTTGGGTTCGTTTGAGTTGTATTAGGTTAGTTTGGGTTTGTTAAGATTTGTTGGGACTTTTTTTGGTTTTTTTGAGTTGTTTTGAGTCGGTTTGGGTTTGTTCGGGTTGGTCAAAGTTAGTTTGGTTTGTTAAGATTTGTTCGGATTGTTTTGGGTTTATTTGAGTTTGTTAAGGTTTGTTCGGATTATTTTGTTTGACTTAGTTTGGGTTTTTTAAGATTTGTTCCGACTATTTTGGTTCATTTTGGGTTCGTTTGAGTTGTTTTAGGTTAGTTTGGTTTTGTTAAGATTTGTTGGGACTTTTTTTGGTTTGTTCGAGTTGTTTTGAGTCGGTTTGGGTTTGTTCGGGTTAGTTAAGGTTAGTTTGGGTTTGTTCGGGATAGTAGAGGTTGGCTTCATTCATTTTGGGTTGGTTTGAGTTGTTTTAGGTTAGGTTGGGTTTGTTCAGGTTGCTTTGGATAAGTTTGGGTTTGTTCAAGCTGTTTTGGGTTGGTTTGAGTTTGTTAAGATTTATTCGGATTATTTTGTTTGACTTAGTTTGGGTTTTTTAAGATTTGTTCTGATTATTTTGGTTCATTTTGGATTCGTTTGAGTTGTTTTAGGTTAGTTAGGGTTTGTTAAGATTTGTTGGTACTTTTTTTGGTTTGTTCGAGTTGTTTTGAATCGGTTTGGGTTTGTTCGGGTTATTTAAGGTTAGTTTGGGTTTGTTAAGGTTTGTTCGGACTGTTTTGGGTTTATTTGAGTTTTTTAAGATTTGTTCCGACTATTTTGGTTCATTTTGGGTTCGTTTGAGTTGTTTCAGGTTAGTATGGGTTTGTTAAGATTTGTTGGGACTTTTTTTTGGTTTGTTCGAGTTGTTTTGAGTCGGTTTGGGTTTGTTCGAGTTAGTTAAAGTTAGTTTGGGTTTGTTAAGATTTTTTCGGACTGTTTTGGGTTTATTAAGGTTTGTTCGGATTATTTTGTTTAACTTAGTTTCGGTTTTTTAAGATTTGTTCCGACTATTTTGGTTCATTTTGGGTTCGTTTGAGCTGTTTTAGGTTGGTTTGGGTTTGTTAAGATTTGTTGGGACTGTTTTGGGTTTATTTCAGTTTGTTAAGGTTTGTTCGGATCATTTTGTTAGACTTAGTTTGAGTTTTTTTAAGATTTGTTCCGACTATTTTGGTTCATTTTGGGTTCGTTTGAGTTGTTTTAGGTTAGTTTGGGTTTGTTAAGATTTGTTGGGACCTTTTTTGGTTTGTTCGAGTTGTTTTGAGTCGGTTTGGGTTTGTTCGGATCATTTTCTTTGACTTAGTTTGGGTTTTTTAAGATTTGCTCCTACCATTTTGGTTCAGTTTGGGTTCGTTTGAGTTATTTCAGGTTAGTTTGGGTTAGTTTGGGTTTGTTAAGATTTGTTGGGACTTTTTTCGGTTTGTTCGAGTTGTTCGAGTCGGTTTGGGTTTGTTCGGGTTAGTTTAGGTTAGTTTGGGTTTGTTCGGGATAGTAGAGGTTGGCTTGGATTAGGTTGGATTTGCTCCGATTGGTTTAAGTTTGTTCAAGGTTCAAGTTGTTTTGAGTCAGTTTGGGTTACTTAAGGTTAGTTTAGGTCGGATTATTTTGGATCAGTTTGGGTTTGTCTAGGTTTGGTCAAATTTGTTCGGGCTCAAACGGAGATGTTTTACTTTTTTAACAGTTTTGATTCGTCAAATAATTTCTTTCTTTTATAATTGATTGTTTTTTTTATATTTTTTTGCTGACCATTTTATTAGAAAACACTTATGTAAAGTATTGTTTAATCAATCAATGAAGTCAGGTGACGTGGCAACCTTCAAACTACTTTAACTCCGTTAAAATCAACATGATTGTCAAGCGAAAAAAAAACATTTCAATGGCAATTTTATCCGCTTTAAAATGGGTTTTCAAATATCAAAATTCATCTATAGATAATGGAGCTATGGGGCTTTAAATTTAGGTGACGTGGCAACTTTCAAACTACCATAAATAAAAATATCAACATCAAACAAAAATAATAACCTTGTGACATGAGTTGAAAATCATCTTGTGCATATCAATCTTTTATCATTGGGAACAAAGTTACAGGTTTTTGTTCAAGTCGGTGCGCGCGCAACGTTTGTCCGAGAACCGAGAATCCAAGTGTATTATACAGGGTGTCCGGGATTCAGATAGAATATTGAAAGATAAGATGACAAGTTCCTGTAAACTCTTTTTCTAGAGTCCCTCTCTACGGAGATACGGGCCCCGAGAGGACGCCACTGGAAATCAATTTTCCACTTGATATAATTTGATGAAAATTTAATATGATAAACAGTGAACATTACCTCTTAAAATACTGCCCTTAAAATATAATAAGCTTGTTTAGTTCACCAGGGGCGGACTAGGTTGTATATTTTAATGCTTGAATTTTCAACACCCTGTATGATAGAGACTTGAAAAAAATAAATTGAGATAGCCTGAACCTTAGGCTACAAAAAAGGTACTTTTGTTCATTATCGATAAAATGAGCCGTTTTAGAGAAAAAAATTATTTTTATTGAAAAAAGCCATGACGCAGTGGTGCCCTTGTCTAAATTATTTAAAAAAATTGAACCTATGTATTTTCGAATTTTGTATTGTTTTTTCAATAAAAATATGTTTTTTCTTGGAAACGGTTCATTTTATCGATAATGAACAGGAGTACCTTTTTTGTAGCCTAAAGCGCAGGCTACCTAAATTTATTTTTTTTATCATACAGGGTGTTAAAAATTTAAGCATTAAAATGTACAACCTAGTCCGCCCCTGGTAAACAAAACAAGCTAATTATGTTTTAAGGGCAGTATTTTAAGGAGTAATGTTCGCTGTTTATCATATTGATTTTCATCAAATTAATGGCTAAAAAGTTATTCAAGAAATATTGATTTCCAGTGGCGTCCTTTCGAGTCAGGTCTTAATTATGAAAATAAAAAAATAAGGCTAATAATAAATTCAAAAAACAGGAAAAAATGTAAAAACCTATTACAAGCGTTAAAATTTCCACAAAACTAAAATAATAACGAAATTTAAAAACTGAAAAATAACTTATCAAATAGACTTACATCCAAGAAATGAAAACAAATCATATACAAAGTATTATAGCGGTAAATAATTAATTTCAAGCTTTAAAAAAAAATCGTGAAAGTAGCTTCTTACAAAAGCCCAGAAATGACCAATTTCAGATTCGATTAGTGCCGCTTGGCTTTTTGTTTTGAACCAATTTATGCCGTAATAACTTTTATTATTTCCACTTTGTCGACGAACGGATTTATTCGACAACCCAATTAAGTCCGCACATATATACTAATCAATTCTGAAAATCTATTAGTCTCATTTAAAATGGTACTTGAGATGTGTCACGGGATTGATTCGTGCATCTCAATAATTACTAGGAAACTTCTTGGAGTTGAACAAACTATTGAAACTCCTCCGGGCATCTTTGCAATATTGAATCCTCTTGAAGTTGTTGCGCCAGTGTGTACTTTTGGTTATTAATATTATAAACTGTTGGGAACATGCTGTAGACTTTCTATTAGGGAAAAGTTACCGGATGTTTGTGTATAATCATATTTCGCCACCGCAGTGTTGATAAAAGTTTTATGCTACAAGTACGAACAAAATCACGCTTGTGGGAAGATGGCGAAATGCGCATGTGTATCAAACCGGAATTGTACCTCTTATCTTAAGTTTGAGGTGATTTGGGTTAGTTTGGGTTGGGGAAATTGTAAGTGAGTGATTGCTTCGAATTGAAAACAGATTTCCCCTTGAGTAACAAACAAGTCTCCCCTTAATCACTTTTCCCTTGAGTGACAAACAAATTTTTCCCTGGATGACTTCCCTTTGAGTGACTGCCTAGAATTGAAAACAAACTTTCCCCCAAGTAACTTTCCCGTGAGTGACTGCCTGGAATTGAAAACAAATTTCCCCTTCAATGGATTCCACTTTTGTGAACATTTTTCCCTTGAATGACTTCTTCTAAAGTAATAAACAGATTTCCTCCCGAAGGACTTCCCCTCAAGTGACTGCCTGGAAAGTAAGCTTCCCTCTAAGTAACAAGTAAATTTCCCCTCAGATAACTTCCCCTTAAGTGACTGCCTGGAATTGAAAACAAATTTTCCCTTCAATGGATTCCACTTTTGTGAAAATTTTTCCCTTGAATGACTTCTCCTAAAGTAATAAACAGATTTCCTCCCAAAGGACTTCCCCTCGAGTGACTGCCTGGAAAGTAAGCTTCCCTCTAAGGTTACTTAGACTCTAAGTAACAAGTGAATTTCCCCTTAGATAACTTCCCCTTAAGTGACTGCCTGGAATTGAAAACAAATTTCCCCTTCAATGAATTCTACTTTTGTAAAAAAAATTCTATTGAATGACTTCTCCTGAAGTAATAAACAGATTTCCTCCCAAAGGACTTCCTCTCAAGTGACTGCCTAGAAAGCAAGCTTCCCTCTAAGTAACAAGTGAATTTCCCCTTAGATAACTTCCCCTTAAGTGACTGCCTGGAATTGAAAACAAATTTCCCCTTCAATGAATTCTACTTTTGTAAAAAATTTCCCCTGAATGACTTCTCCTAAAGTAATAAACAGATTTCCTCCCAAAGGACTTCCCCTCAAGTGACTGCCTGGAAAGCAAGCTTCCCTCTAAGTAACAAGTAAATTTCCCCTTAGATAACTTCCCCTTAAGTGACTGCCTGGAATTGAAAACAAATTTCCCCTTCAATGGATTCCACTTTTGTGAAAATTTTTCCCTTGAATGACTTCTCCTGAAGTAATAAACAGATTTCCTCCCAAAGGACTTCCTCTCAAGTGACTGCCTGGAAAGCAAGCTTCCCTCTAAGTAACAAGTAAATTTTCCCCTTAGATAACTTCCCCTTAAGTGACTGCCTGGAATTGAAAACAAATTTCCCCTTCAATGGATTCCACTTTTGTGAAAATTTTTCCCTTGAATGACTTCTCCAAAAGTAATAAACAGATTTCCTCCCAAAGGACTTCCTCTCAAGTGAGTGCCTGGAAAGCAAGCTTCCCTCTAAGTAACAAGTAAATTTCCCCTTAGATAACTTCCCCTTAAGTGACTGCCTGGAATTGAAAACAAATTTCCCCTTCAATGAATTCTACTTCTGTAAAAAAAAATTTATTGAATGACTTCTCCCAAAGTAATAAACAGATTTCCTTCCAAAGGACTTCCCCTGAAGTAACTGCCTGGAAAGTAAGCTTCCCTCTAAGTAACAAGTAAATTTCCCCTTAGATAACTTCCCCTTAAGTGACTGTCTGGAATTGAAAACAAATTCCCCCTTCAATGGATCCCACTTTTGTGAAAATTTTTCCCTTGAATGACTTCTCCAAAAGTAATAAACAGATTTCCTCCCAAAGGACTTCCTCTCAAGTGAGTGCCTGGAAAGCAAGCTTCCCTTTAAGTAACAAGTAAATTTCCCCTTAGATAATTTTCCCTTAAGTGACTGCCTGGAATTGAAAACAAATTTCCCCTTCAATGAATTCTACTTTTGTAAAAAAAAATTTATTGAATGACTTCTCCTAAAGTAATAAACAGATTTCCTTCCAAAGGACTTCCCCTCAAGTGACTGCCTGGAAAGTAAGCTTCCCTCTAAGTAACAAGTGAATTTTCCCTTAGATAACTTCCCCTTAAGTGACTGCCTGGAATTGAAAACAAATTTCCCCTTCAATGGATTCCACTTTTGTGAAAATTTTTCCCTTGAATGACTTCTCCAAAAGTAATAAACAGATTTCCTCCCAAAGGACTTCCTCTCAAGTGACTGCCTGGAAAGCAAGCTTCCCTTTAAGTAACAAGTAAATTTCCCCTTAGATAACTTTCCCTTAAGTGACTGCCTGGAATTGAAAACAAATTTCCCCTTCAATGAATTCTACTTTTGTAAAAAAAAATTTATTGAATGACTTCTAAAGTAATAAACAGATTTCCTTCCAAAGGACTTCCCCTCAAGTGACTGCCTGGAAAGTAAGCTTCCCTCTAAGTAACAAGTGAATTTTCCCTTAGATAACTTCCCCTTAAGTGACTGCCTGGAATTGAAAACAAATTTCCCCTTCAATGGATTCCACTTTTGTGAAAATTTTTCCCTTGAATGACGTTTCCTAAAGTAATAAACAGATTTCCTCCCAAAGGACTTTCTCTCAAGTGACTGCCTGGAAAGCAAGCTTCCCTCTAAGTAATAAGTAAATTTCCCCTTAGATAACTTCCCCTTAAGTGACTGCCTAGAATAGAAAACAAACCTTCCCTCAAGTAACTTCCCCCTAAGTAATTGGAGACAAATTGTCCCTTTAAATGACTTCCCCTTAAGTAACCAACAAAGATCCTTCTAAACGTCTTCCTTTCAAGTAATAAACAAATATCCCAATAAATGACTTCCCGTAAAGGATTGCCTGGAATTGAAAACAAATTTCACCAAAAATGAATTCCCCTCAAGCAACAAAAAAATTTTTCCTTGAATGACTTCTTCTCAGGTAATAATCAAATTTCCCCTTCAATAAATTCTCCGTATGTAATTTTTTTCCCTTGAATGACTTCTCCTGAAGTAATAAACAGATTTCCTCCCAAAGAACTTCCCCTCAAGTGACTGCCTAGAAAGCAAGCTTTCCTCCAAGTAACAAGTAAATTCCCCCTTAGATGACTTGCCCTTAAGTGACTGCCTAGAATGGAAAACAAACCTTCCCTCAAGTAACTTCCCCCTAAGTAATTGGAGACAAATTGTCCCTTTAAATGACTTCCCCTTAAGTAACAAAAACAGATCCTTCTAAACGACTTCCTTCCAAGTAATGAACAAATATCCCAATAAATGACTTTCCCGTAAAGGATTGCCTGGAATTGAAAACAAATTTCACCATAAATGAATTTCCCTCAAGCAACAAAAAAATTTTTCCTTGAATGACTTCTCCTCAGGTGATAAACAAATTTCCCCTTGAATGAATTCTCCGTATGTATTTTTTTTCCCTAGAATGACTTCTCCTAAAGTAATAAACAGATTTCCTCCCAAAGGACTTCCCCTCAAGTGACTGCCTGGAAAGTAAGCTTCCCTCTAAGTAACAAGTAAATTTCCCCTTAGATAACTTTCCTCCAAGTGACTGCCTAGAATGGAAAACAAACCTTCCCTCAAGTAACTTCCCCATAAGTAATTGGAGACAAATTGTCCCTTTAAATGACTTTCCCTCAAGTAACAAACAAAGATCCTTCTAAACGTCTTCCTTTCAAGTAATAAACAAATATCCCAATAAATGACTTTCCCGTAAAGGATTGCCTGGAATTGAAAACCAACTTCACCCTCGACTTCACCATAAATGAATCTCCCTCACGCAACAAAAAAATTTTTCCTTGAATGACTTCTCCTCTGGTAATAAACAAATTTCCCCTTGAATAAATTCTCCGTTTGTAATTTTGCTCCCTTGAATGACTTCTCCTAAAGTAATAAACAGATTTCCTCCCAAAGGACTTCCCCTCAAGTGACTGCCTGGAATGTAAGCTTCCCTCTAAGTAACAAGTAAATTTCCCCTTAGATAACTTCCCCTTAAGTGACTGCCTGGAATTGAAAACAAATTTCCCCTTCAATGGATTCCACTTTTGTGAAATTTTTTCCCTTGAATGACCTCCTAAAGTAATAAACAGATTTCCTCCCAAAGGACTTCCCCTCAAGTGACTTCCTAGAAAGCAAGCTTTTCTCCAAGTAACAAGTAAATTCCCCCTTAGATGACTTTCCCTTGAGTGACTGCCTAGAATGGAAAACAAACCTTCCCTCAAGTAACTTCCCCCTAAGTAATTGGAGACAAATTGTCCCTTTAAATGACTTTCCCGTAAAGGATTGCCTGGAATTGAAAACAAATTTCACCATAAATGAATTTCCCTCAAGCAACAAAAAAATTTTTCCTTGAATGACTTCTCCTCAGGTAATAAACAAATGTCCCCTTGAATGAATTCTCCGTATGTATTTTTTTTCCCTAGAATGACTTCTCCTAAAGTAATAAACAGATTTCCTCCCAAAGGACTTCCCCTCAAGTGACTGCCTGGAAAGTAAGCTTCCCTCTAAGTAACAAGTAAATTTCCCCTTAGATAACTTTCCTCCAAGTGACTGCCTAGAATGGAAAACAAACCTTTCCTCAAGTAACTTCCCCATAAGTAATTGGAGACAAATTGTCCCTTTAAATGACTTTCCCTCAAGTAACAAACGAAGATCCTTCTAAACGTCTTCCTTTCAAGTAATAAACAAATATCCCAATAAATGACTTTCCCGTAAAGGATTGCCTGGAATTGAAAACCAACTTCACCCTCGACTTCACCATAAATGAATCTCCCTCACGCAACAAAAAAATTTTTCCTTGAATGACTTCTCCTCTGGTAATAAACAAATTTCCCCTTGAATAAATTCTCCGTTTGTAATTTTTTTCCCTTGAATGACTTCTCCTAAAGTAATAAACAGATTTCCTCCCAAAGGACTTCCCCTCAAGTGACTAACTGGAAAGCAAGCTTCCTTCTAAGTAACAAGTAAATTTCCCCTCAGATAACTTTCCCTTAAGTGACTGCCCAGAATGAAAAACCAACCTCCCCTCAAGTACCTTCCCCCTAGTAATAGGAGAAAATCTGTCCTTTTAAATGACTTCCCCTGAAGTAACAAACAAAGATCCTCCTGAACGGCTTCCTTTCGAGTAACAAACAAATTTCCCCATGAATGAATTCCCCTCAAGTAAAAAACAAATTTCCCCTTAGAAGACTTTCCCTTACGTGACTGCCTGGAAAAAATACTAAGTAACAAACAAATTTCCCCTTAAATGACTTCCGTTTAAGTGAATGCGAATGCCTCTAATTGACAACACATTAAATGGCTTTCCCGTAAGTTACTGCCTGTAAAATCAAACTTTCCCTCAAGTAACCTCATATGACTTCTCCTTTAATAACAAATAAATTTCTGCTGAATTGAAATTTCCCCTTAATTACTTTTCCCACAAGTGGCAAACATATTTTATATGACTTCCCCTTAAGTGACCGCCTAGTATTGAAAACAGATCTCTCCATAAGCATCTGCCTGGAGTGTCTGGAATTGTTTGGGGAATTGTAAGTAAGTCACTGCCGGGATTTGAAAACAAATTTCCCCTTAAATAACGAACAAATTTTCCTTTGAAAGACGTCTCCTCAAGTGACTTTCTGGAAAACAAACTTCCTTTTAGGTAACAAACAAACTACCCTCCTTGACTAACAAACAAATATCCCCCCAAATGACTGTCTGGAATTGAAAACAAATGTTTCCTTAAATAAATTCTCCGTAAGTGACTGCCTGGAATTGGAAACGAATTTCCTCTTGAATGACTTTCCCTCAAGTGCCTACCAGGAATTGAGAACAGAGTTCCCTCTTAATGACTGCCTCGAAAACAATCGTTACTTTCCTTTGAATAACTTCCCGTTAAGTAATAAACAAATTTCTCTTCAAATGACTTTTCCTTGAGTAACAAATTTTCCTTCAAATGACTTCCCCTCACGTGACTGCCTAAAATTGAAAACAAACTTCCTGCTAAGTAACTTTCCCTTAACTAGCAGACAAATTTCCCTTAATTACTTTTCCTTTGGATAACAAACAAATGTTTTCCCGAATGACTTCCCCTCGAGTGACTGCCTAGAATTGAAAACCATCTTCCCCTCAAGTAACTGTTTGGAAATGGAAACAAATTGTCCCTTAAGTGACTTTCCTTTTAACCATCAAACAAATACTCCCTTAAATGTCTGCCTCTGTAAGGGATTGTCAGGAATTGAAACAAACTTCCCCTTTTTTCTAAGCTGGAAACAAGTTTAACCTCAAATGACTTCTCCTTAAGTTTTTTCTTTAAGTAACTGCCTGGAAATTGGGTTAATTTGGACTAATTTGAGTTTCCCCTCAAATATTTTCCCCGTAAGTAATTGCCCGGAATTCAAAACAAATTTCCTCTAGAGTAACAAACAAATTTTTCCTTGAATGACTTCCCGTTAAGTGACTTCCTCGAAAACAAACTTCCCTTTGAGTAACAAACGAGTTTTTCTCTTTTGAGTAATCAAAAAATCTACCTCTAAGTGACTGCCTGTAATTGAAAACACATTTTCTCTTAAATGACTTCCCCGTGAGCGACTGCCTGGATTTGAATACGAACTTTCCCTTAAATTACTTCCCATTGAGTGAATTGAAAACAAATCTTCATTTGAATGACTTTCCCTCAAGCGTGTGTGGTCTTTAAATGACTTCACCGTAAGTGACTGAACGGAAAATAAACTTTCCCTTAAGTAACTTTCTTTAAAATGACTTCCCCTTAAGAAACAAACTCAATTGACTTTTGCTCAATCAACAAATTTTCCCTAAAATGACTGCCTGGAATTGAGAAGAAACTTCCCCTCGAGTAACTTCTACCTCAGTAACTGTTGGATACAATTTTTTCCCTGAATGACTTCCCCTCGAGAGACTGCCTAAAATTGAAAACAAACTCTCTCTGGAATTGTGGACAAATTGTTCCCTGAATGACTTCCCCTTAAGAAACAAACCCAATTGACTTTTGCTCAATCAACAAATTTTTCCTAAAATGACTGCCTGGAATTGAGAAGAAACTTTCCCTCGAGTAACTTCTCCCTCAGTAACTGTTGGATACAATTTTTTCCCTGAATGACTTCCCCTCGAGAGACTGCCTAGAATTGAAATTAAACTCTCTCTGGAATTGTAGACAAATTGTCCCCTAAATGACTTCCCCTTAAGAAACAAACTCAATTGACTTTTGCTCAATCAACAAATTTTTCCTAAAATGACTGCCTGGAATTGAGAAGAAACTTCCCCTCGAGTAACTTCTACCTCAGTAACTGTTGGATACAATTTTTTCCCTGAATGACTTCCTCTCGAGAGACTGCCTAAAATTGAAAACAAACTCTCTCTGGAATTGTGGACAAATTGTCCCCTGAATGACTTCCCCTCAAGAAACAAACCCAATTGACTTTTGCTCAATCAACAAATTTTTCCTAAAATGACTGCCTGGAATTGAGAAGAAACTTTCCCTCGAGTAACTTCTCCCTCAGTAACTGTTGGATACAATTTTTTCCCTGAATGACTTTCCCTCGAGAGACTGCCTAGAATTGAAAACAAACTCTCTCTGGAATTGTGGACAAATTGTCCCCCGAATGACTTCCCCTTAAGAAACAAACTCAATTGACTTTTGCTCAATCAACAAATTTTCCCTAAAATGACTGCCTGGAATTGAGAAGAAACTTCCCCTCGAGTAACTTCTCCCTCAGTAACTGTTGGATACAATTTTTTCCCTGAATGACTTTCCCTCGAGAGACTGCCTAGAATTGAAAACAAACTCTCTCTGGAATTGTGGACAAATTGTCCCCTAAATGACTTCCCTTTAAGAAACAAACTCAATTGACTTTTGCTCAATCAACAAATTTTTCCTAAAATGACTGCCTGGAATTGAGAAGAAACTTCCCCTCGAGTAACTTCTCCCTCAGTAACTGTTGGATACAATTTTTTCCCTGAATGACTTCCCCTCGAGAGTCTGCCTAGAATTGAAAACAAACTCTCTCTGGAATTGTAGACAAATTGTCCCCTAAATGACTTCCCCTTAAGAAACAAACTCAATTGACTTTTGCTCAATCAACAAATTTTCCCTAAAATGACTGCCTGGAATTGAGAAGAAACTTCCCCTCGAGTAACTTCTCCCTCAGTAACTGTTGGATACAATTTTTTCCCTGAATGACTTCCCCTCGAGAGACTGCCTAGAATTGAAAACAAACTCTCTCTGGAATTGTAGACAAATTGTCCTATAAATGACTTCCCCTTGAGTTTAATAACAAACAGAAACGACTTCCCTTTAAGGAATTGCCTGAACAACCTTCAAGTACATTTTTCCTACGACTTCTGTTAAAGTGTAAGTTGAAAATCGCTCGTAGAACATTCGTAGCAACTCCGTAGAAAAAAATATCGTCGTAATTTTTCTCGTAAAATAATCAGCTTCACTAATATTTAGTAATGAACATGCTTCGTAGCATTTTCGTAGAAAGTAGAACCTGTCATTATAGACAAATTACGCATGCGCATCAAATCAGATTGGCAAAAACGATAAAAGCCATAAATTGTCCACAAACATCACACATGATGACGATTATTGACCAACAAACTAAACTAAAATGTCTGCACCGGCCCTTTCACAGCATAAATCTCGGTTGCCCTGTTTGTGACATTATGTATGACTTTATGGCCTGACGACCTGGGTGAGTTTGTGCGGTAAATATGCAGGTTTACGAGGCGGGCTTACAATTTAGAACAATTCGATGGCCTTTTTTGGACATGTTAAGCCGTTTAAGATGGAGATGAGGGGGAGTTAGCCGGTTGTTCTGCTGAGGTTATCTGATGCAGTAACAGATTTGTTGCAGGACAGGAGTTCCATAATCACATAAAGTCCATAATACCCTGCCACCACCACCCCCACGTCCATATGTTGCCACTCAATATTTATACATTTTTATTAATATTCCCAAAATTATTCATGTAAAATTTGCTCGACAAAGCAAAATAATTTATTTTAAATTGATTTCCGGTCGAAATTGTAACATGTGCTGCATTTCATAGAGCGTAGAGGCATAGAGGGGATCTAAATTGCAAATAGTCAAAAAATATTTATAGAGGTTCTCTTTAAGCTGGGTATTTTTCGCTCAATTCAGACGCGGGCCAGTTGGGCGCAATTTTTGGCCGGTCTATTTCAATTTTCGCAGGGGCATTTAGCAAATTACCTCAATTTGGCTGGGAATTGGTAATCTCCAGAGCGAGACAACCGATAGAGGCAAAAAGTGGAGTGGTTGAGTGGATTGAGGCTTGTCGGGTCTTTGGGAGTAGATTTGTTTTGTTGTCGACAAGCACGCTCGTTTACGAACAATTTGCATCGTTTTCTTTTAGAGAGGAAAGCATTTAACTGTTACAAACATTATCTGATTTCGTAGCAAATGAACCCTGATAAATATTACTCAGGAAAATATGAAAAAATCATGTGCATCATCCTTGGAAGAATAACCAAATTATTTAAACATAACCTCACTTGGTCAATTTTTGTTACATTTCTTCATTAAACCTCAAACTAGAACCTTCATACCTAATTTGAACAAAATCCTTTGGAAAATAACAAAACTATGGAAACATAACCTCACTATATTATTTTTTGTAATTTCCTTGATCAAACCTCAAATTAGAACCTACATACCTAATTTGAATCAAACGCCTCGGAAAATAAGAAAATTATGCAAACATAACCACACTTGGTCAATTTTTGTTGAATTTCTTGATCAAATCTCATATTAGAACCTACATACCTGGTTTGAAACAAAATCCTTTGGAAAATAACAAGACCATGCGAACATTACCTCACTATATTATTTTTTTCAATTTTTTTTATCAAACCTCAAATCATAACCTACATCCCTAATTTGAACCAAATCCTTTGAAAATAACAAAATGATGCAAACAACCTCTTTTGGTCAATATTTGTTGAATTTCTTGATCAAATCTCAAATTAGAATCTACCTAATTTGAACAAAATCCTTTGGAAAATAACAAGACTATGCAAACATAGCCTCACTAGATTTTTTTTTATCAAACCTCAAATTAGAACCTTCATACCTAATTTGAACCAAATGCCTTTAAAAATAAGACAATTATGCAAACATAACCTCACTTGGTCAATTTTTGTTGAATTTCTTGATCAAATCCCAAGTTAAAACCTACATACCGAATTTGAAACAAAATCCTTTGGAAAATAACAAGACTATGCGACCATAACCTCACTATATTATAATTTTTTTAATTCCCGATCAACCCTCAAAGTAGAACCTACATACCTAATTTGAATCAAATGCCTTGAAAAAAAAGAAAATCATGCAAACATAACCACACTTGGTCAATTTTTGTTGAATTTCTTGATCAAATCACAAATTAGAGCCTACATACCTAATTTGAACAAAATCCTTTGGAAAATAACATAACTTTGCAAACATAACCTCACTATATTATTTTAACCATTTGTTTTGATCAAACCTCAAATGAGAACCTACAATATATTATCTAATTTGAACCAGATCTTTTGGAAAATAACAAGACTATGCGAACATAACCTCACTATATTATTTTTTTTTATTTTTTTGATCAAACCTGAAATTAGAACCTATACCTAATTTGAACCAAATGCCTTTAAAAATAAGAAAATTATGCAAACATAACCTTACTTGGTCAATTTTTGTTGATTTGTTTGATTTCTTGATCAAATCTGAAATTAGAACCTACATACCTAATTTGAAACAAAATCAATCCTTTGGAAAATAACAATATTATGCAAACATAACCTCACTGTATAATTTTTTTTAATTTTTTTTATCAAACTTCAAATTAGAACCTACATACCTAATTTGAACCAAATCCTTCAAAAAATAACAAAATTATGCAAACATAACCTCACTTGGTCAATTTTTGTTAATTTTCTTGATTTTTTTTTAAATGCAATGTTGACAAATCTATCGAAGTATACAAGTGTAAGGATGAGTCGTAGAAGTTTCGTAGCAGCTTCGTAACCTCAAATAAATCGTAGAAGGCGTTATCATCTGTAGAAAGTTAATCTAAAGATAAATCGTGTTACCAACATTTCAAAATAAAGTTAAAAAAATATAGCAGCTAATAGAACCATTCCCGTAAACCAACAATTCAAATCCGCAAACATTTTTTGATTTTCAGAAACGATTATAAGTCGACCCACTTCCACAACATACCAATCAATCTAATCGATTAAATCGATCGATATTACCAATAATCCATGACATCACTCCTTTCACTCGCAACAGCAAAAATACAATGAAGTCTATCTTTTTCTCAGAGGGTCATTCAACGGAATCCCGATTAGAAGATCCAGAATTTACGGGCACAAAGGGATGAGGATAAGAGAAAAGGGTCCCGAGGGATTGAGCCTAAGTAGATTTTTCAGATTGTCGGTGAATATGGCCGGGTGTATCGATGTCCGTGGAGATTAGACGGTTTTTGTTTTTTGAACAATTCCAAACGGAATTCGGTTTGTAAGGGATTGTGAAGGGAATTCTTGCTGCATAATTTTGGAATAAAATAACAACTTGCACATGATGTGGATGTGAACGCGGCTTTATGTTTTGAACGTTCCAATAAAACATGCCTGCCGTAACGTCAAATGAAAGACAATGGAAAAAATGGTGAATAATGACAAATGTCATTATTCATCAGAAATTTGAATATAAATCCTAATTTCTAAAAATCAGCTATGAGTTGACGAATAAAACCATGCTCTTGGACTAGTCCCTGATTAAACTGATAACTATGCAAATTGTCACTGAACTTTTTTCTGCGTATATTGAGGTATTAGAGGACAAACATACAAATTTATTTTTATATAGAGGAGAGAACAATTTATATATTCTGACCTCACAAAAATAAGAAAGCTTGCTCAATACACTCATAAAATACCTCGTCCATTGACTATTGTCCACTTAATCTTAAGCCTCACGATCTTGTCGATCCACTGAATAAACCGATCTTATCTTAATTTATAGATAATTCTTTTCTTTTCAGGTAAGCACTCTGTTACACTTGTCTGGTAAGTTTGGAGCCATAAATATGAACAAGGAAGCAGCTGTTCGAATAAAGACTCCATTCAGCGTTTATTTAGATTTCACACTTTGTACAGGCTGAAGTTACACGTAATAAAATAAAGTTCCCACCAGTTTTGTCGAAAATAAATTTTTATCGTTTTATACCAAGCGTAACGGTTGCGCGTGCCGGGCATGTGACAGAAAATTACAAATTTTCCGGTTAACTAAAAGGGGTTGATAAAATAATGTCTCATTGACTACACACAAATCCAATGGAATGTTAACTTTCAAATCAGACAAAAGCAAAACATTGTGCTCCCACATGTCCGCACGTAACATGCATACAAATGAACATTTTTTTTCGTTCAAAATGCACATAATAGTTTAGTGTCATGTAATGTCGAGATAAACGGGTTTTTACGGGGAATTATTCAAATTTTGACTGTGTGCCGCTTGAATGTTTAATTTTGGAGAATCTTTTTGTGCCGTGCAATATTTTATTACACGGGGAAAAACAGACTCGGGCAATTTTGCTTATTCGATTTTGTTTTATTCCCTGGAGGAGATCCGTCTGAGATAATATAATTTTGTTTGATGAGGATGTTTTTCTGGAAATCTGAGGCCTTTATTTTAGGTGGGTAGAGAGTTTTTTCTGGAAGAATGATGAAATTGGTTTTGAGAGAATATTCACTTATTTTATGATGTATTACGTTGGATAAAATCTGTGGTTTTTTATTTGTTTCTCAATCAATTGTAACGGGAGTACTCCTTATGATCCAATGAAATACGCCTAGAATTCGGGAAATCGACTTTAGACCTACGAATAGCTTGATACGCTATGCGATGTTGCCAATTATATTTATTTGCCTTTTTCAAATTTATTGCAAACAAAATATTCTTTTTTTTTTCTTCACTTACTTCCACTTATAATCTCCCTAGAGCTCGAATTATTTCCGGAAATTTTGTCGTGTTGCGAATTTTCTTGAAAAATTCGCAACGAGAACAAATTTCCGGATTTCTAATTTGAGCTCGCGGGAGATTCGGCAAGAAAATTTCACGCCAAAACTGATCATTGGAAAAAACATAACCCAGCACTCACCTCGCATTTAGTGGAAGAAACCAACGGCTCCTTACTCTACTCGCCATTGAGGAAGAAAGAAGGGAATCAGGATTAAATAAAACATTTGGAAGCTATAACCAATCTTGTCCATAATTGATAACATTGCAACTTTGTATTGGAAGTTGAAAATAAATCATTTATCAAAAATATTTGTCAGTGTTTTTAACAGCTGTCAAGCACTCGCGTCTGGATGTAGCTTCCATGCACCAACCACAGTGTTGCCGTTTGCCTTATCTCTGTCTGTGAAAGTTGGGTTGGGTTGGGATTGTTAGGGAGAGTGGGGACGGCAACACTGTAATCATATGGGAGCTACATCCAGATGCAAAGCCAGGGCGATTTCCACTTATTAATCTTTCAGTCACGTGATTATGAGCAGGGTGATTTCCGATAAAATTAGGTCGTTGCCATAGCAACATAATAAAATGCAAGCCTATGATTGGTCAGAATTGACTGGTAGGAAATTTTCATAGAAATGACTTTCTTTCTATTTGTTATGTAGTTTAGGTGTTTTTGGGTTGGTCTGATTAGTTTAGGATAGGTTGAGTAATTTTGGGTTACTCGGGTCCAAAGTAAAAGTAAATTAGTTATTCTGGATAAGTTTGGTTATTTTGAGTAAGTCTGATTAGTTTGGATAATTTTCAGTTAGTTTGGTCATTTTGGGATAGTCTGGTTAGCTTGGGTAAGATTACATAATTCTGGGTTAGTCTTGGTCGAATTAGGTTATTTTCAGTTAGTCTTGATCAGTTTGAAATAGTTTGGTTATTTTGGGTAAGTCTGGTTAATTTGGGTTAGTTTTGTTATTTTCAGTTAGTCTGATGAGCTTGAGTTTGTTTGGTTAATTTTGGATTAGTCTAGTAGTCTGGTAAACTCGGGACACTTTACATAATTTTGGGTTAGTCTGGGTCAATTTGCGTTATTTTGGGCTAGTTTGGTCATTTTCAGTTAGTCTGATGAGCTTGGGTTGATTTGATTAATTTTGGGTTATTTAAGTAATTTTGGGTTAGTCTTGGTCAGTTTGGATCATTTTTCGTTGGTCTGGTTAACTTGGTTCAGTTTGCATAATTCTGGGTAAGTCTGGGTACATTTGGGTTAGTTAGGTTATTTTGGGTCAGTTTGAGTCAGTATTGCCAAGTTATTGGCAATACTGCACGTGATAAGTGAGGTTATGTAAGCATTTTCCACTACTGCGTTGCGCAAACACTTGCTTTATTTGCTTTATTTCTTTAACTTTTAGATGGGTTATTTTTTCTCAAAAGTGCTTTATCCAGAAAAGCTTTTTTCTATGACCGTTCAATAATTATTGATGTATTATATATCCACTTTCTATTGGTTAATGTAATTCGTTACACTCATACCAGTGACTTTTTTTTCACTACTCAATTGTTTTTAACCAATGAAATGATCAAATGTCATTACTCCACTGTTTTAGATCAAATCAGATCATTCGACAACATGTTAACCTTCAAACAGATCATGTTAAAACCAATTTGATCGTCCATACTTGTTTTATAGTCATTGTCACATTGTGTTATCAACCTAACCTCACATTAAGAACAGAAGTTGTCAAAAATTTCCGTCCAATTTAAATAAAATTAAATACTGCAAAGTTTGCTTTACTTTAATTATTGAATAATCATAGAAAAAGTATAGTATTCTACTCGCGGTAAATGGCTATTACTCACTGAGATGATTACGCCAACATCACATTCCATGTTCCATTCACGCACATAAAAGTATAAGGAAATTTCCTCTATCAATAAAAAAAATTGTCAATTATTTTCCCTGAACTTGAAAATGAAAGTATATAAGGTCGTTCCAGAAACTGGTCTCCTTTCCTTTGGACACGTTCTTAACTTTAAATGAAATTACCTATAAATAAATTACAAGTCCCACGATATAAATCTTTTGAAAATTACTGAGAACACTGTTTATTGAGCACAACAATATTATAAATCCAATCAGATGGAAAGGAAATATTTACTCTAACCCGTTTATTTCCTCTTACAAACCAATGAAATACGCCTAAAATTCAGGAAATCGACTTTAGGCCTACGAATAACCTGTACGGGAGCTACATAGCCACAACACATTTATTGACTTGGAGTACTCTCAGATCAAAAATGAGAAAATAATCAGTTTTGCCGGATTTAACAAAGAATGTAAACCGCGGCTTAGTTTACTTTGCCAAACTTCAGCTGTGGAAATTTAATACTCTTCCTCAGACAAAGCCTCTCAAGGAAAACTCTCAATTACCCCCGAAATTTGCAAAACCACCAAATCCATTTGATCAATTAAAGTTTCATAACAATCGACAAGATCCAATAGCCTCAAAGGGAAGCACTAAGCAGAGCCGGCTTAAGCGAGGATGCATCCCTCCAGAATAATGAAGTTTTCTTATGGATTTTTGATTATTCGCATTTCAGAAGTGTTCCGAGCCCCTGCAAATTGGAACGGAAACGGGAAATGCAACATTAATGACACGGGGTGACTTTAACGACAACGAGGGTTTCAGGGACTTTATCTCTTCGTTCTCCTTTGGGGGATAAACGGCAAGATCCATAGCGCTTTCGCCATTTGGTTTTCTAAAACCGTTCATCTTTTGCGCTTGGCGTACCGGGCAAAAGAAAAATCCTTCTTGTCGTTGTTGATTTAAATTTAAATCGAATTCCTGAGGAAAACCATAATCCGGCCGTGCCAAGAATCGTTTTGATATATCGTTCCCGTTTTGGCATTCTTTTATACAAATAATTTCACGTTTCATTTTGCATGCATGGTTATGCTAACGGGAAAAAATGGGCCTTTATTACGTTTTGCCCACTGCGGATGATCGATGGTGGTCCCCAAGCACCCAATCCTTCCGGAAACACTTAACTCAATGTCAGGCCACAATAAACAAACATACAACTTCATTCAGCCCATAAATGTTGTTATCGCAGTTCAAACGTTCAACAACAATAAATAACGCTTTTATTCCTTAAATAGGCCTTTTGATAACGAGTCGAGTGCTGAAAATGGTTGTTTCTATCGCTGTAAGTGGTGGTACTTGTAAGGCGATTATCGCTAAATTCCGCTTACATTTCAAATTTGTCGGATTTGTCTAGAAAATGATATTTCTGCTTCGACTAATGAGACAGTGTCGCGTAATGACAACGATTAATTTCAATTTTGCTGCTTCACGACATTCGAGGGAGCTTGGAGGATTGATTTGACGGATGACAGATAAAACAGGGATTTTGTCTTGTTAGTTGTTTCGGCAAAATCCACTGTCAAGATATTTATAATATAATAAATACAAATCAATAAGGCATTTTTCTTCCACCAGGCGTGTCAAATTATCATAAATATGCATTCAATTGATAGAGCAAATGAAGACGTAGCGCGTCTGTTGAATAATGTCCCCAATAATGACCTCGGAGACCACCTAAGGGGACGTGATAATGAATAGACTGTTTGTCCTCGAATTTACGTTCGACATATTTTTCCAACGGCCTCTTTTATTGTCCTCTGATGGTAATATACGACATTAATGGCGTCCCATCTGAGCAAAGTGTCCGCCATAAATCGGACAATAAAATGCGAAATTCTCCCTCTTCCGGAAAGTGGAAGTTTTTACATAAATAATCCCGCAAGGAGTTGTAAACACGGAGTCGGGTCGCGGGTAAAAAATCGAGAGGTTTTGAGGAGGTTGAAATATTGGTTTAGTTTTTTGATGTATGCTTTGTGGGGGGGAACACCAAGAGAACACACCTAATAAATAACACAACACAGCTTGTCTAAAAGGATAATTAAGCCATCTCGATCCTTATCAAATTAGTCTATCAAAACAAGTCTTTATCATCATCGGGCCCGCATTTCGTCTAATCAAATTATCCCGGACAAAGAATAATGACTGTGCTCGCCCATCAGCGCCTAATTTAATAAAACTAAACTATTTGTAATAGCATAAAACTTTCGAAAGTCTTAAGTTCCTCCTCTGCTGACTCTCTCGAGTTTTTTTGTAATCTGATAAATTCGTTATGCGAAAGAGTTTAATGCGATAAGGAGCGCGGAATAGTTCTAATACCTTAATTAGTTGGGGAAAGTTTGAAAGAGGGGTTAAACCTTTATAGAATCGATTTTGAGTGACATCGATCCGATTGACTGTTCCGGAAAATTGCATTTTGAGGGGTTGGTGCGGTTTCGGTGGAAATTAATCCAACGGCTTTTGTCTGGTTGAGAAATCTGTCTTAAATTCATCAAACTCTCCAGTCTTCATAACCATCTCTCAATTTTCCCGGGTGAGCCAAAAGAATACGCTTTGCAAGAACTTGTCTACTTTCATTACTATGTTTATACGCGCAGTCTTAACCGGTTTGACTCAAGTCGCTTTCATTTATTTCAAAACGCAATAAAAGTCTGTTTTAATTCGATTTCAACCTCTTCAAAATAATCTAACCGACAAAAACTCGGAAAAAAATTGGGTTAATATGTGAATGTTGGTAATGAGTTATCAATTGAGGAACTTTGCGAAGGCTCGTGGGGTCAATTTCTCGATTTTTCCAAAAAAAGGGTTTTAAACTTTCAAACTAATGCGATGTTGATGATTTTGTGTATACAAGTGTTTTCTGTAGGTTTGAAGAGTGACCGTTGCTAGTTTCGACGAGAAGGTTTGGAGAAGCTCGTAAGGTCGTTTTTCTAAAAAAAAGGGTGTAACACCATGTAAATAATGCGATGTTGATGATTTTTAGACACAACATTATTGGAAGTTTGCGAAGTGACTACTGCTAGTTTGAACGTATCAACTCAATTGAGAAGGATTGCAGAGACTCGTAAGGTCAATTTCTCAATTTTTCTAAAAAAAAAAAGGTTTCATACCTTCAAACTAATGGGATTTCGATGATTTTTTTACACAAGTTTCTTATAGGTTTGAGGAGTAACCTTTGCTAGTTTCGACGTTTCAACTCACTTGAGTAGGTTTGGAGGACCTCGTAAGGTCAATTTCTCGATTTCTCTAAAACGAAAGGGTTCAAAACCTTCACACTAATGCGATGTTGATGATTCTTTTACATAACATCATTGAAGGTTTGAAGAGTGACTGTGGCTAGTTTGAACGATCTAACTCAAATGAGAAGGGTTGGAGATTCTCGTAAGGTCAATTTCGCGATTTTCCTAAAAAAATGGTTCAACTTCTTTAAACTGATGCGATGTTGATGATTTTTTGTCACAAGTTTCTTGGAGGTTTCAGAAAACACTGTTGCTATTTTCAACGTTCTAACTCTATTGAGGAGATTTGCAGAGGGTCGTAAGGACAATTTCTTGATTGAAAAAAAAGGTGTCACACCTTCAAACTAATGTGATGCTGATGATTTCTTGAGTCAAGTTTTTTTGGAGGTTCGATAAGTGACTGCTCCTTATTTTTATGTTCCAACTCAATCGAAGAGGCTCGTAAGGTAAGAAGGAGTACTCCCGATGCAATTCAGACAAAAACTAAACAAGCTCTCACTTCAAAATCAAAAAAATAACCACAGACTTTATCCAACGTAATATATCATATAATAATATAATAAGTGAATACATAAAAAAAAAAAAAGAAAAAATGTTATGTTGGTAATAAACCATCAGTTGATTGAACGTGAATCTGTTTTCAATAAAAAACGTCATAATTTGGTACAAGTCCTTCTCTTATCCCGTTTTTCAATAAACGGTTTCGAGATAAAACCGGTTCAACAGGATCTCCCATCTTTCAATTTTCCCATATTAAACATATAGAATATGCCTTTTGCAAAATAAATTGCTTTCTGTCAAACAAAACAAGTCAATAGGTATGTTCTATTGGTTGAATTAGATCAACATAAACCGATTCCTTGGCAAACTATTCAAACAAACAACAACCTCTTTCCCTTCCTCAGAGTAACACTTGGCTCTTACATCAGCCAATAGAATACGCTTGTTGACAAAGATCCGTCACGTCATGTAACACAATTCCATAGATGTGTTTTATTGGTTAAATCAAATATGGACAGCTTAAGCAAAATTCAGAGTAGGAACAAGTTGTTTACAAAATATCAAATCGAGGCCATCATCACTCTATTATTCGAAAGTCATTTCAATTTTTGTCCATTTTATGAAGCTCATAACAAATTCATACAGCTAAAACTTCCATTGAAAGTCCATAAATTAGTTTTTAAACCCTCGCTCTCTGTGTTCGACTACGTAAATTAGTTTTTCCTCCCCTTTATTTGACCCTTTTCATGAAGACATTACTTTTTCATGTTATACTTACTGCACGACTTAATGCTGCTCTTTTGCGTTGAGCACTGAAAACATTTTTATTTTCTTATGCAAATTACACCTTTATCTCTTGCTTTTACACAAAAGCGAGAATATATCGTCTTGTCTTGTCTTAAGGAATAATATACACAGTAAATGTGTATCGACGAAGTGACAGCCGACAGAAGTCCCATTGTTTCCAATCGGGAAATTAGTGGAAAATCTGGAGAGCTGCCATTGTCTATGATAAATTATAACCGACGTCGGTGGCGTCTTTTTGGGGCTTTTGTGCTGCTGTGCCGAGACGCCCGCCTATAACTTTTCATAATTATAAATATTGTCATTTTCTTCGGAGCGTGGATTTGGATTTAGATGTTTCGGGGGAATGGGTTTGAAAGGGGTGAATAAATGAAATGAATTATAACAAAATATACGAAGCCGCAACAGCGGCAAACTTTTTCGAGAGTTTGTTACAGCAGCTACAATAGACTGACTTGTAAGGAGTCTTGAAAACTTTACCAGTTGAAAATTCATACTTGAGCTGGATTAATGAAATCATTACAATGGTGTTTGTTATATCAGATTTGCATTAAATTCGGCAAGTGTGCGGATTTAAACATGTAGCAACGATGCTTCAAGCGCTGCTGGGTTGGGAAATTCTGGATTCCATCTGGAAATCTTAATGTTCCAAGTATTCAGCATATGTGCAACTTTGTTATAGAATAATTCACATTGATGAATACGTATTAAACTTTAGGCTCCGCCGGAGAAAATAATATGTATATTTACTTCATTGAGAACAAATTAATAATATCACTTGAACATCTGACGTAAACAGAGCAGTGCACTAGAATCAAAAGAATACGCCCATTAAAACGACAAGACGAGCTATATTTGTGATGGTACAACTTGGGCTGTCTATTCTAGTTGTTCCTTGTCCTAAACTCGTACTATGTTATTCGTAGGCCTAACGTTGATTTCCCGAATTCTAGGTGTATTTTTTGACACAAGTTTTTTGGTGGTTTGGTTAAAGGAACGAGTGACTGTTGCTATAGTTTTAACGTTCCAACTCAGTTGAGGAGGTTTGGAGGGGCTCGTGAGGTCAATTTCTTTATTTTTCTAAAAAAAAGGTTATGCACCTTTAAACCAATACGATGTTGATGATTTTTTGATACGTTTCTTGGTGGTTTGAGGAGTGGTTGTTGCTAGTTTCAACGTTCTAACTTGATTGAGAAGGTTTGGAAGAAATCGTGGGGTCAATTTCTGGATCTTTCTCAAAAAATAAAGGGTTTAACACCTTTAAACTAATGCGATGTTAATGATTTTTTGACACAAGTTTTATGATGCTTTGAGGAGTAACTGTTGCTAGTTTCAACGTTCTTACTCAATTGAGGAGGTTTGCAGAGGCTCGTAAGGTCAATTTCTCGATTTTTCTAAAAAAAAGGTTCAACACCTTTAAACTGATGCGATGTTGATGATTTTTTGACACAAGTTTTATCATGCTTTGGGGAGTAACTGTTGCTAGTTTCAACGTTCTCACTCAATTGAGGAGGTTTGCAGAGGCTCGTAAGGTCAATTTCTCGATTTTTTTTTAGAAAGGTTCAACACCTTTAAACTGATGCGATGTTGATGATTTTTTGACACAAGTTTTATCATGCTTTGGGGAGTGACTGTTGCTAGTTTCAACGTTCTCACTCAATTGAGGAGGTTTGCAGAGGCTCGTAAGGTCAATTTCTCGATTTTTTTTTTAGAAAGGTTCAACACCTTTAAACTGATGCGATGTTGATGATTTTTTGACACAAGTTTTATGATGCTTTGAGAAGTAACTGTTGCTAGTTTTAACGTTCTTACTCAATTGAGGAGGTTTGCAGAGGCTCGTAAGGTCAATTTCTCGATTTTTCTAAAAAAAAGGTTCAACACCTTTAAACTGATGCGATGTTGATGATGTTTTGACACAAGTTTTATCATGCTTTGAGGAGTAACTGTTGCTAGTTTCAACGTTCTCACTCAATTGAGGAGGTTTGCAGAGGCTCGTAAGGTCAATTTATCGATTTTTTTTTGTAGAAAGGTTCAACACCTTTAAACTGATGCGATGTTGATGATTTTTTGACACAAGTTTTATGATGCTTTGAAAAGTAACTGTTGCTAGTTTCAACGTTCTTACTCAATTGAGGAGGTTTGCAGAGGCTCGTGAGGTCAATTTCTCGATTTTTCTAAAAAAAAGGTTCAACAGCTTTAAACTGATGCGATGTTGTTGATTTTTTGACACAAGTTTTATCATGCTCTGAGGAGTAACTGTTGCTAGTTTCAACGTTCTCACTCGATTGAGGAGGTTTGCAGAGGCTCGTAAGGTCAATTTTTCGATTTTTCAATACAAAAAAAAGTTTAACACTTTTAAACTGTTGCGATGTTGATGATCTTTTGGCACACGTTCTTTGGACGTTTGAGAAGTGACTGTTGCTAGTTTTATTGTTCCAACTCAATTGAGGAGGTTTGCAGAGGCTCGTGAGGTCAATTTCTCGATTTTTTTTTTAGAAAGGTTCAACACCTCTAAACTGATGCGATGTTGATGATTTTTTGACACAAGTTTTATGATGCTTTGAGAAGTAACTGTTGCTAGTTTTAACGTTCTTACTCAATTGAGGAGGTTTGCAGAGGCTCGTAAGGTCAATTTCTCGATTTTTCTAAAAAAAAGGTTCAACACCTTCAAACTGATGCGATGTTGATGATGTTTTGACACAAGTTTTATCATGCTTTGAGGAGTAACTGTTGCTAGTTTCAACGTTCTCACTCAATTGAGGAGGTTTGCAGAGGCTCGTGAGGTCAATTTCTCGATTTTTCCAAAAAAAAAGGTAAGCTGATGCGATGTTGATGAGTTTGTGTCAAAAGTTTTTAAGAAGCTTGGGGAGTGACTGTTGCTAGTTTTAATGTTAGGTCAGGCTCGTATATAAGGTCAATTTTTCGATTTTTCAAAACAAAAAAAAGTTTAACACATTTAAACTGATGCGATGTTGATGATCTTTTGACACACGTTCTTTGGACGTTTGAGAAGTGACTGTTGCTAGTTTTATTGTTCCAAATGAATTGAGGAGGTTTGCAGAGGCTCGTAAGGTCAATATCTCGATTTTTCCAAAAAAAAAAAGGTAAGCTGATGCGATGTTGATGAGTTTTTGACAAGAAGTTTGGGAAGTGACTGTTGCTAGTTTTAATGTTAGGTCAGGCTCGTAAGGTCAACATTTCTCAAAAAAGAGTAGTTGAAATACTCTGCCGAAAAAAAAGTGTAGACAAACGGAAAGTGAGAAGATCTTCTTTTTTGAAGGCTATTTTAGGACTCAAACCACGTTAAGAATGGAGAAGATTATTGACAAATGTGTTTGTTAACTGAATGGCAATGGTCCAAACAACAGAGAAAAAACTCGCTCAGTTTGTAGTTCTGTCAAGTAACTTCTCTTGAGAAACCAAAAACCCCAAGCGGCACACGTTCTTTAAAATTGGCGCAGTCGACAGGACAAACTCATCATAACCCGTTGAATTGGCGCAGTCACTCGGATCACAAACCTGTCATGCAGCATAATGTTAATCAAATAGAGCAAAGAATGGTCCGATCGGGCAGTAATAACAAAAGTACAATTATGCCGGCAAATTGAATCACATTCAAGCGCCGACATTGATGTAAATATTCAACAATTTCGCGATTATTAATTTAAACAACAAATAGTGCGTGCGCGATGATAATCGACTTCAAACGACGTAGCTCGAATTCATTATGTTGCCGCATCGCGTCCCGTTATTAATAGTTAACATTTGAATAATGTGACCCATTTCGCCATGGCTCGGACAATTTAATTCCACCCCTCGTTCTTGATTGGAAAAAGTCAACACCTGGTATACTTAGTCAACCAACACGGGTGTGGCCCCCTGTAGAGAAAAAACTGTGGGGTGACAAATTGGAAAAAGTTTATTCAAGGGTGTATACAACATTCTGGGTACAAAAGGGAAATATTTGAATTCCCAGTTCGATGTTGATTTCAATTATTATTTCTGAACGGATTACTGGACGCGTGTATACCAATGTGAGTTATTTCCTTTGGAGCATCCAGTCATAATGTCCTGGTTTAATTAAATTGTCCGATTAGTTGAATGGGATGTGTTATGTGTGTTGGAGTTCATGTTTATTGTTCACTTAAGAGGTATTACTCGATTGTGTGTTGGTTCAGGGAAGATCGTATTTTCCTTATCTCGGGCGCCACCATTTGGATTAATGTGGTAAAAGTGGGGATTGCAGTTAACACTGATCAGGTTTCTTCAAAAATAATGTTGTCATTTTTGTAGATTGAAGTCAACACTGATGTTTATTTTGAAACAAGATTCATCAAAATATCTCCAAACTATGGACGTTTAAAATTTAATCATCCTTGGCTCCTTCAAACAACAGACATAACATTGTGAGCCCCCTTGAAGAAAACAAATAACAACCATTAAATCAAATTTAATGAATTCACTAGAAACTTCAAAAGCCCTTTGGAAACTTCCCAAAACCGCTCATTAGCTTGCAAGAATCGAAAACTAATACCAAAATATATTTACAGTACGCAAAAAACGCCAACTCAAACCATTTAGCAAAGACTAATTCGCAACTCCCCCATCGCAACTCCTTAGTATGTGGCGTCGAGTTAAAAACTTTGCTTCCAACTTCAAATTTCACTTTGAAGTTTGTGTTGGAGTTGTACGAGCAATTAGACGGTGCTGGGTTTTTTCCTCTCTTGGTGGGGGGATGTACCCCCAACCCCAATTTCAATAGTCAATATTAGATCAACTAAACAAGACCTCCAGGGTGACCTAAACAAACAATAGCGATTGGCTTGTATTTTTCTACTAGTAGGTGTTTTTGTCAAACAAGGAGGGAGTGTTTTTTCGAAGCTTAAGGACACAATTAACAGGGAGATCCGTGCACAAACAAAACACTGTTCAGACAAAACATTTTGTGCGAGAAGGCTTGAAATGGAATGAGCACCTTTGGGAATTGTTCGCGATCTGTCGTGTGATTAATTCGGGTTTGGTGAAATGAGGCTTTGTTTTAGGAAGGGTGAACGGGGATTTACCGAGTGCGCCAATAATTAAAGAAGAGGAAGTTTGATGGAACTGTACAACAACTATTATTATTTTCTAATCACAAGACTGAGATACTTTTGATTAGGAGTGTTCCCTGAGATACCAATTTGATGGTCTTCAGAAGATCTGATTAGATTTACTAGATTACACATTTCTCAAAAAGTACATGATGGGTTGAAATTTGCACCAGGTACTGTCCCATGGTTGTGGTTATGGAGCCATGATCACAAGATGGAGATAATTTTGCTTGGGAGTGTTTTCTAAACCTATTTGATGGTCTCCAAAAGATCTAATAAATCTAATTGCAAATTCCTCGAGAAGTACTGGACGTAATGGCTTGAAATTTGTACCAGGTACCTTTCATATGGAAGTGGTTATTGAGCCATGATTACAAGATTGAGGTACTTTGGCTTGGGATTATTCCCTAAGATACCAACTTAATGGTCTCCAGAAGATTTAACAAAAGTATTTGCAAATTTCCCGAGAAGTACTGGACGTAATAAGTTGAAATTTGTACCAGGTACTGTGCATATGGAAGTGGTTATTGAGTCATAATTACAAGATTGAGGTACTTTTGCTTGGAAGTGTTTCCTAGGATACCAGTTTGATGGTCTTCAGAAGATTTAATAAATCTTATTGCAAATTTCTCGAGAAGTACTGGGCGTATTGGGTTGAAATTTGTACCAGGTACTTTCCATATAGAAGTGGTTATTGAGCCATAATTACAAGATCGAGGTACTTTTGCTTGGGATTGTTCCCTGAGATACCAATATGATGGTCTTCAGAAGTTCTAATTAGATTTATAAGATTACACGTTTCGCAAAAAGTACTGGACATGATGAGTTGAAATTTCTACCAGGTACTGTACACATGGTTGTGGTTATCGAGTCCTAATCACAAGTTTGAGATAATTTTGCTTGGGAGTGTTTCCTAAGCCCATTTGATGGTCTCCAGAAGATCTGATAAATCTTATCCCAAATTTCTCAAAAAGTACTTGGCGGAATGGGTTGAAATTTGTACCAGATACTGTCCATATGGTAGTGGTTATTGAGCTATAATAACAAGATTAAGGTAGATTTGCTTGGGAGTGTTTCCTAGGATACCAATTTGATGGTCTTCAGAAGATTTAATAAATCTAATTGCTTCTAATTTCTCGAGAAGTACTGGGCGTATTGGGATGAAATTTGTACCAGGTATTTTCCATATGGAAGTGGTTCTTGAGCCATGATTACAAGATTGAGGTAGTTTTGTTTGGGATTGTTTCCTGAGATACCAATTTGATGGTCTCCAGAAGATCTAATTAGATTTATTAAATTACACATTTCTCGAAAAGTACTGGACATGATGGGTTGAAATCTGCGCCAGGTACTGTCCACATGAAAGTGGTTATTGAGCCATAATTACAAGATTGTGGTACTTTTGCTGGGGACTGTTTCCTAAGATACCAATTGAATGGTCTCTAGAAGATCTAATAAATCCAATTGCAAATTCCTCGAGAAGTACTGGACGTAATGAGTTGAGATTTGCACCAGGTACTATCCATATGATAGTCGTTTTTAAGCCATAATTACAAGATTGAGGTACTTTTGCTTGGGAGTGTTCTTAAAGATACCAATTAGATGGCCTCCAGAAGATCTAATCAATCTGATCAAATTGAATTTCAAACACCATGTCAGTTTTTTACAAATATCTTGTTTAGTTTACGGAAATTTTTGTAATAAATGAAGTTGAAGCTGATTTTTTTTCCATAAAATATTTTCCATACACTTTCCCCCCTTATATAAATTATATTTTATTGACACTCAGACAAACCAACCCACCAGAAATAACAGTTAAACAAGATATCAACGACTTTAAGTAGACTGTTTTCTGACATTGTTGACAGATGTCACAGCACAAACAACGTTGCCAAGTTGGAGGGACAAAAATAAATTATTGTTCGCGTTAATTTGATAAAAAAATCGATGTTGCCTGGCAGAATGTGAAATATATGCTGCAGTTATACTGTAATACTGATATTAATTACTGATTACTAATAAAGCTGACGGTTGAAAATATAAGCTACTCTAATCTGTCTCTGATTAACAACTTCATCAATTATTATTTTCTATTATTTAGACAATTGACAGCTAGATTTGCAAGTAGAGTCATGTTTCCAAGTCAAGAATGGGAGCCCAAAGGACAATGGAGACGTGCCTCGACATTATTTCCATAAGCTTAAAATATCCCTCCATCATTACAGGACATCTCATAATACAATTCGAGGCATAAAGTGGCGTAACACGTATTCAATAGGAATCTACAAGCCGCAATCTGAATCCCCTCGGCTTTAAATGTCATTCTTCCATGACTGGCCCCGTTTCCACGCTCGTATGGACACAAGCGCCTCATAACAAGATTCCTCGGAGATTCAAATTTGTATTCCATGGCCAATTTAGTGGTGTTTTGTCACTTTTCCAATGGATTTCTTCGCGGTAAAACTATCCATTTCCATATGGAAATCAGCGCTATCTCCGTGATTTATAGAGTACGGTTGTGGCCTAACAAGCAAAAAACGTGTGTTTGGGGTTTGACACGCGCGTGCTTAAATATTGATAGTGTTACCGAAATAGATGTATCAACGCATAGATGGATAACTCGTTAACTGATTTTACCCCGTAAGAGAGCTGTCCCCATTTATCATCATTGTGATGATTGATGAGTCTCAAATTAGGAGAAACAGTTGTTTGAGCGGGTTTAATTGGAGCGCAGATGGTTCCTATCTTCAGGCTGATTCTATTGTCATTTTTAGATAAGCTTTGACATTTAGACATTTTGGTAAGACCTATATGTCTGCGAATATAAGCTTTACCAAATATAAGAGACACTTGACAACTCTCTATGTTTTTGTCCTATTTTGAGGAGTTCTCAGTCCAAATTGGTTTTCCAGCTATAATTTTTTTTGTGGAGGATGCTTTCCAAAAAACACTTTCAATTTCGTTCAAAATCCCAGAGATTTACCATGATTTTTTGACTCGCCTCCGCCCAAACCGAAAAACAATTTCGATGAACAAATAAATAAATCCATTTCCCAACAACCCCCCCGGGACACACAAATCGTCGTAAAAAAGCAGTTATATTTTTGAATTGCCGCATTCCATAAATATTTTCGCCCAGATTCAATATCACACCGCCAACGAGGAAAATAAATTTAATCTGCGGCCGTTTACATATTGCGTTGTCAAAAAAAAATACACGTTCCAATCAGATAATTGAATTACAAAATGCGTATCATACACGGACAAATTATGAGTTTTTTGCGCTGTTAATAAATGAAAACCATATTTCCAATTAGCGCCAAATCCGGAAGCATAAATTCCGTGACAGAAACTTAAATTAAATGCTTCTTATCTTTATGCCTTAACGCCATGTTGGACGATGGTGGTTTGATAAGACTTAATTCGGTGTTATTTCGTGCGGTTGGTCGACTGCGAGTTTTAGGTGCCAACTGTGTGGATTTGCTTTTGTTTCCGGTTGGGGGGATTACTTTTCAATTTTTGGGAAGAATCTATAGTTTATGGGGCCAAGTTGGAACAATGCCTCGCGGGCTTTATCAATGACTCAATTATTGGGGCATATTGGGGTTTGCAAGATACTGAAAGGGACATTATAACCATATTTCTCCAGAAGTGTCAAAGATTCTGTTTCCACTGGTCAATATAGCACGAAGTGATCATCCAAGTGTTAGTTTGAATTCTTTTGGGCTAATTAGGATGGTTTAGATTAATTTGGATTAGTTTGGGTATGAAGTTGAATTAGTTATGGTTGGTTTGGGTTAGTTTTGATTATTTTGCTTGAGTTTTTGTTTGTTTTGTGTAAATATGGGTTAGTTTAGATTAGTTTGAATTTTCTGGTTTGATTTTGGTTAGTTTGGGTTAGTACTGGGATCTTTTCTGTCAGTCATTTTGCATTAATATTCTTTCTTCACTTTCACTGGCAGTTCGTTCAAGCTTCATTTCTTTATCTTTCCATTTTAACTTTCAACCAATCACAGTTTTTAATTTTTTTTATTCAAAGCTATTTTTTGAGCGATCAGAATTGTCTTCTTTCCTCTTTTTAGATTATTTGTTACTGTTTTCAATGAATCTAGGCACATTTTTTTTCGTCTATTAATTTTTTTTAAGTGGGAGAAAAATTTCAAAGTAAACGCGATTTTCCCTTGTTTAGATTGTTTTTTACTTTTTGCAAAACATTCTCACTGTCTTTTTCACTTCAGCTTGTTTTTTAAAAAAACAACAGAAATTGTAAGTAGTCTTTTTTAACCCATTTACTTTATGTTTTTTGGATTTTTTTGCACACTTTAAAAATCTTTTTTTCATTGTTGTATTTTTTTTTACGTTCAATCACTGTTATTGTTAGGACTTGAAAATTTTTAAGCCATTTACCGCATTCAATTTTCACTTATAAGATCATTTTTACATTTTTTAAAGAATTTTTATTTTCTAGCTTTTTTACTCTAGATTTCTATATTCAGGTAATTTTTTAGTTTTTTTTTTCATTCATTTTCTAGACGATAAAAAAAATTGTAGACCTTGTTTGGTCATTTTTTCCCTTTTTTAGTTTTTTCAATGAAGTAAAAAACTTGTAAACATTTTTGTAGATAATTTATCATTAAGAAAGAAAGTGGTGAACTATTTTCTGTTTTTGTTTATTGTTTTTAAAACATTCTTATTATTATTTTAGTTCATTTCATTACCCAAGAAGAACTTTGTCAACTTTTTTAAAGGAATTTGTATCCTCTTTTTAGTTAAATTTTTACCACTTCAAGGATCTTTAGCTGTGTTATCTAAACGTCATATCAATGATACAATTTTAACGAAACTAAAAAGTATAAATAAATTGAAAAGAGCTTCCAAGAATTGGAAAATAGTACAGATCAAAAATAAAATAGAAAAGACAATGGAACAAGTTACCAATAAGTAAAAAGTGAATTAAGCATCAGAAAGTGGTTAAAATTGACTAGAAACTATCAATAAAGGTTTTGATAAAAAAGAGTCAATGGAATGTAGAAAAATATCTCCTTAAAACGTTAATAAAACACAACACCAAAAAAAAAAAGATTTAATAAACGAGAAGACTCTAAAAGAGTGAAATTTTTCATTGGAAAAACAACAGCTAAAAAAAACGCAAAGGTATTTAACAGTGTCAGAATATGTCGCAGAGCTCGGTAATGGTTGATAATATTGAAGATCTGTTTGCACCAGTCAATTCTACATAAAATTTACCACTAATAAGCTTCTATAACTAAAATCAAAATTTCCCAAGGATTGGTTGCAAATCTGGACTTAAAATGAAGACGTCCCTTGGTAAGGGTCTAACATTTTGTGATGTTTTTTGGTAACGGTTGAAGATATTGCAGATCTGTTTGCACCAATCAATTCTACGTAAAATTTACCACTAATAAGCTTCTATAACTAAAATCAAAATTTCCCAAGGATTGGTTGCAAATCTGGACTTAAAATGAAGACGTCCCTTGGTAAGGGTCTAACATTTTGTGTTGTTTTTTGGTAACGGTTGAAGATATTGCAGATCTGTTTGCACCAATCAATTCTACGTAAAATTTACCACTAATAAGCTTCTATAACTAAAATCAAAATTTCCCAAGGATTGGTTGCAAATCTGGACTTAAAATGAAGACGTCCCTTGGTAAGGGTCTAACATTTTGTGTTGTTTTTTGGTAACGGTTGAAGATATTGCAGATCTGTTTGCACCAATCAATTCTACGTAAAATTTACCACTAATAAGCTTCTATAACTAAAATCAAAATTTCCCAAGGATTGGTTGCAAATCTGGACTTAAAATGAAGACGTCCCTTGGTAAGGGTCTAACATTTTGTGTTGTTTTTTGGTAACGGTTGAAGATATTGGAGATCTGTTTGCACCAATCCATTCTACATAAAATATACCACTGATAAGCTTCTATAACTAAAATCAAAATTTTCCAAGGATTGGTTGCAAATCTGGACTTAAAATGAAGACGTCCCTTGGTAAGGGTCTAACATTTTGTGATGTTTTTTGGTAACGGTTGAAGATATTGCAGATCTGTTTGCACCAATCAATTCTACGTAAAATTTACCACTAATAAGCTTCTATAACTAAAATCAAAATTTCCCAAGGATTGGTTGCAAATCTGGACTTAAAATGAAGACGTCCCTTGGTAAGGGTCTAACATTTTGTGTTGTTTTTTGGTAACGGTTGAAGATATTGGAGATCTGTTTGCACCAATCCATTCTACATAAAATATACCACCGATAAGCTTCTATAACTAAATTCAAAATTTTCCAAGGATTGGTTGCAAATCTGGACTTAAAATGAAGACGTCCCTTGGTAAGGGTCTAACATTTTGTGATGTTTTTTGGTAACGGTTGAAGATATTGCAGATCTGTTTGCACCAATCAATTCTACGTAAAATTTACCACTAATAAGCTTCTATAACTAAAATCAAAATTTCCCAAGGATTGGTTGCAAATCTGGACTTAAAATGAAGACGTCCCTTGGTAAGGGTCTAACATTTTGTGTTGTTTTTTGGTAACGGTTGAAGATATTGGAGATCTGTTTGCACCAATCCATTCTACATAAAATATACCACTGATAAGCTTCTATAACTAAAATCAAAATTTTCCAAGGATTGGTTGCAAATCTGGACTTAAAATGAAGACGTCCCTTGGTAAGGGTCTAACATTTTGTGATGTTTTTTGGTAACGGTTGAAGATATTGCAGATCTGTTTGCACCAATCAATTCTACGTAAAATTTACCACTAATAAGCTTCTATAACTAAAATCAAAATTTCCCAAGGATTGGTTGCAAATCTGGACTTAAAATGAAGACGTCCCTTGGTAAGGGTCTAACATTTTGTGTTGTTTTTTGGTAACGGTTGAAGATATTGGAGATCTGTTTGCACCAATCCATTCTACATAAAATATACCACTGATAAGCTTCTATAACTAAAATCAAAATTTTCCAAGGATTGGTTGCAAATCTGGACTTAAAATGAAGACGTCTCTTGGTAAGGGTCTAACATTTTGTGATGTTTTTTGGTAACGGTTGAAGATATTGCAGATCTGTTTGCACCAATCAATTCTACGTAAAATTTACCACTAATAAGCTTCTATAACTAAAATCAAAATTTCCCAAGGATTGGTTGCAAATCTGGACTTAAAATGAAGACGTCCCTTGGTAAGGGTCTAACATTTTGTGTTGTTTTTTGGTAACGGTTGAAGATATTGGAGATCTGTTTGCACCAATCCATTCTACATAAAATATACCACTGATAAGCTTCTATAACTAAAATCAAAATTTTCCAAGGATTGGTTGCAAATCTGGACTTAAAATGAAGACGTCCCTTGGTAAGGGTCTAACATTTTGTGATGTTTTTTGGTAACGGTTGAAGATATTGCAGATCTGTTTGCACCAATCAATTCTACGTAAAATTTACCACTAATAAGCTTCTATAACTAAAATCAAAATTTCCCAAGGATTGGTTGCAAATCTGGACTTAAAATGAAGACGTCCCTTGGTAAGGGTCTAACATTTTGTGTTGTTTTTTGGTAACGGTTGAAGATATTGGAGATCTGTTTGCACCAATCCATTCTACATAAAATATACCACTGATAAGCTTCTATAACTAAAATCAAAATTTTCCAAGGATTGGTTGCAAATCTGGACTTAAAATGAAGACGTCTCTTGGTAAGGGTCTAACATTTTGTGATGTTTTTTGGTAACGGTTGAAGATATTGCAGATCTGTTTGCACCAATCAATTCTACGTAAAATTTACCACTAATAAGCTTCTATAACTAAAATCAAAATTTCCCAAGGATTGGTTGCAAATCTGGACTTAAAATGAAGACGTCCCTTGGTAAGGGTCTAACATTTTGTGTTGTTTTTTGGTAACGGTTGAAGATATTGGAGATCTGTTTGCACCAATCCATTCTACATAAAATATACCACCGATAAGCTTCTATAACTAAATTCAAAATTTTCCAAGGATTGGTTGCAAATCTGGACTTAAAATGAAGACGTCCCTTGGTAAGGGTCTAACATTTTGTGTTGTTTTTTGGTAACGGTTGAAGATATTGGAGATCTGTTTGCACCAATCCATTCTACATAAAATATACCACTGATAAGCTTCTATAACTAAATTCAAAATTTTCCAAGGATTGGTTGCAAATCTGGACTTAAAATGAAGACGTCCCTTGGTAAGGGTCTAACATTTTGTGATGTTTTTTGGTAACGGTTGAAGATATTGCAGATCTGTTTGCACCAATCAATTCTACGTAAAATTTACCACTAATAAGCTTCTATAACTAAAATCAAAATTTCCCAAGGATTGGTTGCAAATCTGGACTTAAAATGAAGACGTCCCTTGGTAAGGGTCTAACATTTTGTGTTGTTTTTTGGTAACGGTTGAAGATATTGCAGATCTGTTTGCACCAATCAATTCTACGTAAAATTTACCACTAATAAGCTTCTATAACTAAAATCAAAATTTCCCAAGGATTGGTTGCAAATCTGGACTTAAAATGAAGACGTCCCTTGGTAAGGGTCTAACATTTTGTGTTGTTTTTTGGTAACGGTTGAAGATATTGCAGATCTGTTTGCACCAATCAATTCTACGTAAAATTTACCACTAATAAGCTTCTATAACTAAAATCAAAATTTCCCAAGGATTGGTTGCAAATCTGGACTTAAAATGAAGACGTCCCTTGGTAAGGGTCTAACATTTTGTGTTGTTTTTTGGTAACGGTTGAAGATATTGGAGATCTGTTTGCACCAATCCATTCTACATAAAATATACCACTGATAATAATAATAATAATATAATAATAAATCGTTTATTTAGCAAATTGCTACAAAGTAAAAAAAAAAAAAATATGGTATACTAATAGAACATACAAAAATAACAGTTCAAAAATCTTACAATATTCACTTCAGAATAGATAAATTAAATATCATGTGTTCATAAGATGTTCCTTTAACAAATATTTGAATCTGTACAGATTATCACAGTTCTTCAGGTCACTAGGTAGATTATTAAAATCGAGGAGTCCTTTATACAAAACCGAATTCAACATTTGGTTAGTGTAACATCTGTTGTTTAATATAAAGTCATTGCAATTTCGGGTATTATAGCTATGTACTTCACTAAAATATCTTATTCTATTACATAAATATAGAGGTAACAATTTCTTTTTGATCTTGAATATAAATATAAAGACGTCGTACACAATTTTTTGTCGAACAGACAACATTTCAAGAACACTTAACATCATTCGTACAGGTGTAAATTTATCACATTTTAAAATCAGTCTCATGGCTTTGTTTTGTGTTTTTTGTATAAAATCAGTCTTATATTTAGGAACATTGTACAATAGAGTTGAACAATACTGCAGATGTGGAGCTGCTATGGTGTTGTATAAAAGTAACTTGGTTCCTGCAGATAACTGTTGTCCTATTCTAGTTATGAACCCAACTTTCTTGGAAAATTTCCTAGTTACATGATCACAGTGTGCATGAAAATTTAAATTTTGGTCGAAAATGACTCCTAAGTATTTTATTTGCATTTCATGCTTGATCCTCTCGTTCTGCACAAAAATGCCTAAGTTCTCTACATCTACATCGTTGACTTTCGACTTTTTTCCGAACAGACAAAATTTGGTTTTATTACAGTTAAGACTAAGTCTGTTATAACATAGCCAATCAAAAAGATTGTTAATGTCCTTGTTGATGTCATTTACCATTGACTTTAAATCAGATCCACTAATATATACCATTGTATCATCCGCAAATTGTACAATTTTACATTTCTGTAACACAGTCACCATATCGTTAATATATAATATGAAGAGCAATGGTCCTAATACAGTTCCTTGCGGAACACCAAATTTAACATTCTTTGGATCAGACACACTATTTTTAAATTTAACACGTTGTACTCTGTTTGATAAATATGACTTAAACCACAACAAAACTGTACCCTTAATACCTAAAAGTTCCAATTTATTGACTAAAATGTCTCTATCTATAGTTTCAAAAGCACGTTTGAAGTCTAAAAACACAGCCAAAACAAATTTACTTTCGTCGACAGCCTTAAGAAAATCATCACATATATCTACAATGACAGACTCGCACGAATGATTTTGACGGAAACCCGACTGATTAGGAACTATTATTTCATTGTCATCACAGTACTTTATCACTTGATTTTTCACGCACAATTCTAAAAGTTTTTCATAATTAGGAACAGTATTTATAGGACGAAACTCATCATGCTGTTTTGTATTACGAATTTTTGGCACAGGAGTAATCACCGAAACCTTCCACTCTTCTGGATAAGCTTCTATAACTAAAATCAAAATTTTCCAAGGATTGGTTGCAAATCTGGACTTAAAATGAAGACGTCCCTTGGTAAGGGTCTAACATTTTGTGTTGTTTTTTGGTAACGGTTGAAGATATTGGAGATCTGTTTGCACCAATCCATTCTACATAAAATATACCACTGATAAGCTTCTATAACTAAAATCAAAATTTTCCAAGGATTGGTTGCAAATCTGGACTTAAAATGAAGACGTCCCTTGGTAAGGGTCTAACATTTTGTGATGTTTTTTGGTAACGGTTGAAGATATTGCAGATCTGTTTGCACCAATCAATTCTACGTAAAATTTACCACTAATAAGCTTCTATAACTAAAATCAAAATTTCCCAAGGATTGGTTGCAAATCTGGACTTAAAATGAAGACGTCCCTTGGTAAGGGTCTAACATTTTGTGTTGTTTTTTGGTAACGGTTGAAGATATTGGAGATCTGTTTGCACCAATCCATTCTACATAAAATATACCACTGATAAGCTTCTATAACTAAAATCAAAATTTTCCAAGGATTGGTTGCAAATCTGGACTTAAAATGAAGACGTCCCTTGGTAAGGGTCTAACATTTTGTGATGTTTTTTGGTAACGGTTGAAGATATTGCAGATCTGTTTGCACCAATCAATTCTACGTAAAATTTACCACTAATAAGCTTCTATAACTAAAATCAAAATTTCTCAAGGATTGGTTGCAAATCTGGACTTAAAATGAAGACGTCCCTTGGTAAGGGTCTAACATTTTGTGATGTTTTTCGGTAACGGTTGAAGATATTGAAAATTTGTTTGCACCAGTCAATTCTACATAAAATTTACCACAAATAAGCTTCTACAACTAAAATCAAAATTTTCATCTGGACTTAAAATGGGGACGTCCTTCAATAAGGGTCTGACATTTTGTGATGTTTTTTGGTAACGGTTGAAGATATTGAAGATCTGTTTGCACCAATCAATTCTACATAAAATTTACCACTAATAAGCTTTTATAACTTAAATCAAAATTTCTCAAGGATAGGTTGCAAATCTGGACCTAAAATGAAGACGTTCCTTGGTAAGGGTCTGACTTTTTGGGATGTTTTCCGGTTGAAGATACTGAAGATCTGTTAACGCCAGTCAATTCTACATAAATTTTGCCACAAATGAGCTTCTATAACTAAAATCGGAATAATCTAGACCTAAAACGAAGAATGACATTTTGTGATGTTTTCCGATAACGGTTGAAGATATTGAAAATCTGTTAACGCCAGTCACTTCTACATGAAATTTGCTCCAAATCAAAATCTAAGGATAATTTGGAAAGTGAAATGGAGATATCCATTAAGTAATCAATTAGTGAACTTTTCCAAAGATTAATTGCAATATCGCGATTCTATTTGCATGAACGATTCCACCATAAGAACCAATGAACAATAATTTTTGATTCGAGGGAATTTTGCCTCTATTGTGGCCTCGCCTCCCATTCAATTCCAGCGTTTGATAACTGGTTCACTTTGCACAGGCACAATTAAACTATACAAGCCTAATGAACAATTAGGGGCTGTTTTAAATCCATCCTCTGCGAAATAGAGAATTATTTCTGCCATTTGAAACCGCGGAACAGAGAACTTCACTCTTGTCAGAGGCTGATGGAATGAATGAAAAACACGTTTTAAATTTCGCTGAACACGGAAACGGCATTGGCAATTTGAATTTTTAATTTGATCGATCAGGAGAAGTGTCATGTTATTCTGACACATTTGGACGAAATTAAAATGAGCAAAAATTCATTTAACTGGGTTTGTGTGTATTTTTATGACGCGGCGCCGTCGTAAATATTGCAGAAAATTCAATAATGGCGTCAACAGTAGAATGGATTGCGTTCTGTGTGATTTTTATTGCTGGAAATCGGACGGGCGGAATATTAAAAGCGGTGATAAATAAAAGTCGGTTTAGTTGATGATCCTCTGTATAGTGACAAATTGGCGCTGGATCTGAGACCTTGAAAAACTTCATATAGCAGTGATGTTGTTAATGGGGAAGCTACAGGAAAGTCTGGAATGGTCCGAAATCTCACTAAGACAAGGAAAATAAACTCTAATCAGAATTTCTGTGGATGTCCCCTTCATACTCCATAGACTGTTGTCTTGTTAGTGAAATGAAGGTTAATAACATGTAAACTCCCTCTTCCCCTTGAACGTGTGGTAGTAGCAGAAACATTCTCCAAACCACATCCCCTACCAAAATCAAATACCCCAAACCCGCTAATATACGGCATTCAACGCTGCCGATACATTTTAATTTTTCCGCCTCCAGCAAAACGGCCCGCACATTCTAATTAGGCCATTATGTCGCGGGCAAAATGGGGAAAGCCAAAATTTACGAGCCCCGGAAAGGTACGGCCGTGATTCTTTGCCGGAAAAATGGCGCCTCACCATGATTGACTAATTAACGTCAAATTTTAATTGCTCCAATCGAATGATTCGGACACAGCTAACGATAATTCGAGCACGAGCTCTCGTCGGGAAATTTAAAGCAACTTTTCGTCACGTAGCAGTGCACGGACGTGCGCCTGTAATTTTACCAATTTTCCAAATTATGCCTTTTGTGTGGAAAGTTGCATTGCTGTGGCAAAAAGAAACTCTTTATGCTAAAATAGGAATGTAATATTTATGTATGTTGAATTTCATTTGCTCTTTAGAGGCTCGAAATGGATTTGCATAATTTGTCCGGACGTAATATACACTTATTTATTCTGTTCTTTGTGGATTATCGGGTTTCCTTTCTTTTTTTAAAAAAGGCAACAGTGTTTTCAAATCACGGATCAGTTTAACTCATTCTTCTTCGTGTCCAGACTTTCGGGAAATCGACTATTCGGTTCCGGTTAGTGCAGTATAATATTGTCGACAGGTTATGTGACAAATGAATAGTACGTACCATTGACGTAATAACATCGAGATAGAACCCCATATAAACGTCATACGACGAAATTGCGGCCAGTTTGGACCCAAAAAAATGGCATCCGTCAATTTGTAATGATTTGTATCATTGCGGATCGTACTGATTTCGTGAATTTAACATCTGCAGTACCAACAAAAGTTGAATTAACAATATTTGATAAAGAATGATAATGAATTCCGCACGGCCTAAAAAATTGTTACCTAATTTGACAGTGTCGGCCATTTTTTTGGTCTCAAAAGGTCGCAAAACAACTCACATTGTTGGTGGAGTATCCTCTATTTTCCTTTATCTAAGGTACGTACCAACGTACTGAGTTGTGAGTAATCTTAATAAGTTAGTAGACGTTGAAAACTCGAATACCCTCCATACAGTTCAACAAAGATTCCTTAATAGCCCTCTAACTGCCTTCACAATGCCATCCGACCCTCCAACATCATAAACCACATTCTTTCGTCACGCGACTCCCTTTGTGGCGACCCATTTGTCAGCAACTATGAGTCTGATCACGTGAGGGTTTATGACGCGCGACGTGCGTCCGTCACGTGCCGAAACAATTGTTCAGACTATTTTTGGAATGTCCCTCGGAGGGTGAGGAAAAGTGAGAAACGGTTAGTGATCAGTTATTAGAACTAGGACGTTATTTTATTTGATATAATAATCGTGTAGTATTGACAGGAGTCAGGATAGAAGCTTTATAAGTTAGGTTACATGATTGACATGTGACAGTGTTGCCATGATGTCAAAGTGGCTAGAGCTCGTACCTCAATTCAACAAGGTTTACGTTGGCAAATCGAAAATGAAGTCTGTTGTAGGAAGCTCTATATCTCTGAGACGACAGCCCTCATAGGGTGTTACTGAGTTTGTTGCATTGATTAATGACACCAAGGTTGTCATGAATCAATGGTTTGTTGCCAATGGAGCATCTGTCACTTGTAACGACTGCCACCTGTCAAAATCTATAAGGCGTATTCTTTTGCGCTCCGGGTTACAAAAAAAGTACTCCAAAAACTCGGGTTAGAATTCAATTCGAATTGATTACCGTAGTTAAAAACGGCCTGCGCCATTCTACCTAAAACTGAAAATATCCGGATGTGTTTGCATGATTTATGTGCAGTAAACAGAGCCATTTGGAGTGAAATACAGTATTGTCGCCGATGAATTTTCACAGTCATAAAGTGACACAAATAAAAGAGCAAGCTCTCATTTCGTTATTCTTTTACTGTGAAAATCCATTATCCGCGTTGTTTATGATTTGAGAAACATATGCCAGCAAAGTTGTAATTGTACTAGAAATCTGCCACCATGAAATTTCCCTTGTGGCCTGGATCCTGGATCGGAAAAACGCTAAAGACATAAGGTCAGCTCGCTCTATGGGAATGTAGAGGCAATATAGAGCAATTACTAATTCCCGTTATCCTCGACTAAATGTGCGGAATATTAAGTAGTTCATTAGTCGATTAACGGGACTGAACCGCCATATAAAATCCGACATAATTCAGTGCTCTAGTCTGCATCTCAATTTTGAGGCCTCCGCCCCCATGTCCTAAACTACTGATGGGTAATTGTTCTAAAGTTACTTTAACTTCCCAATGTGTTTACTTGGCTGGTTATATTGTATGGTTGATTTATGGAAATTTAAGTTTCAAATATTTGACGAAATTCAGCTTCATTACTGATACTACTAAGTGGGTTTGTAACGTAAAAAATGAACGGACAATAGATGGCGTTCTTCTAGTTAAGTAATACGTCATTTGGATTGAATACCAGGCCAACGAGGAAGTTTTGACTTTGGCAGCCTGTTAAAAATCAACCAATCGAGTTATCGACTTGAAATCCAGAGGGGTCATGCCTCAAACACTTGTTTTCCATGAATCACCCTTAAAGTTGAAGTTTCTACATTGAATTTGACCATTCCTTTGAAGTTGTAGCGGGAAAATTGAAAAAACAAACGGACGATTTGATGGTGCTCCTGTACCACCTGATTTTTTGTCACAAGTTTCTTCACTGCTCTAACTCTATTGAGGAGGATTGCAGAGGCTCGTAAGGTCGATTTCTTGATTTTTCTTGAAAAAAAAGGGTCTTATACCTTCAAACTAATGCGATGTTCATGATTCTTTTATACAAGTTTTTTGTAGGTTTTAGGAGTGACCGTTGCTAGTTTCGACGTTCCAACTTACTTGAGAAGGTTTGGAGGGGCTCGTAAGGTCAATTTCTCGGTTTTTCTCAAAAAACAAAGGGTTTAACACCTTAAAACTCATGCGATGTTGATGATTTTTTGACACAACATTATTGGAGATTTGACGAGTGACTGTTGCTAGTTTCAACGTTTCAACTAAATTGAGGAGGTTTGCAGAGGCTCGTAAGGACAATTTCTCGATTTTTCTCAAAAAAATAATGGGTTCAACTCCTCAAAACTCATGCGATGTTGATGATTTTTTGACACAATATTATTGGAGGTTTGACGAGTGACTGTTGCTAGTTTGAACGTTTCAACTCAATTGAGGAGGTTTGCAGAGGCTCGTAAGGACAATTTCTCGATTTTTCTCAAAAAAATGAAGGGTTTAACTCCTTAAAACTAATGCGATGTTAATGATTTTTTGACACAACATTACTGGAGGTTTGACGAGTGATTGTTGCTAGTTTGAACGTTTCAACGCAATTGAGGAGATTTGCAGGGGCTCGTAAGGACAATTTCTCGATTTTTCTCAAAAAAATAAAGGGTTTAACTCCTTAAAACTCATGCGATGTTGATGATTTTTTGACACAATATTATTGAAGGTTTGACGAGTGACTGTTGCTAGTTTGAACGTTTCAACTCAATTGAGGAGATTTGCAGAGGCTCGTAAGGTCAATTTATTGATTTTTCTAAAAAAAATGAAGGGTTTTGCACCTTCAAACTAATGCGATGTTGATGATTTCTTGACACAACATTATTTGAGGTTTGACGAGTGACCATGCTGGTTTGAACGTTCCAACTCGATTGAGTGGGATTGCAGAGGCTCGTAAGGACAATTTCTCGATTTTTCTCAAAAAAATAAAGGGTTTAACTCCTCAAAACTCATGCGATGTTGATGATTTTTTGACACAATATTATTGGAGGTTTGACGAGTGACTGTTGCTAGTTTGAACGTAGCAACTCAATTGAGGAGATTTGCAGAGGCTCGTAAGGACAATTTCTCGATTTTTCTCAAAAAAATAAAGGGTTTAACTCCTTAAACCTCATGCGATGTTGATGATTTTTTGACACAATATTATTGGAGGTTTGACGAGTGACTGTTGCTAGTTTGAACGTTTCAACTCAATTGAGGAGGTTTGCAGAGGCTCGTAAGGACAATCTCTCGATTTTTCTCAAAAAAATAAAGGGTTTAACTCCTCAAAACTCATGCGATGTTGATGATTTTTTGACACAATATTATTGGAGGTTTGACGAGTGACTGTTGTTAGCTTGAACGTTTCAACTCAATTGAGGAGATTTGCAGAGGCTCGTAAGGACAATTTCTCGATTTAAAAAAAAAACAAAATATACTTGTAGACTAATGCGATGTTGTTGATTTTTTTTACAAGTCTCTTGTAGAGTCATTGAGTGACAGTTGCGAGTTTCGTTGTTCCAAATCACTTGAGAAGGTTTGGAGGGGCTCGTAAGGTCAATTTCTTCATTTTTCTAAAAAAAAATTTCAAAGCCGTTATTACGGATGTGAAGTTGATGATTTTTTTTAATACAACATTATTGTAGGTATGACGAGTGACTATTGCTAGTTTGGACGTTTCAACACAATTGAGGAGGTTTGCAGAGGCTCGTAAGGTGATCACAAAAGTCACGTACAGAAAGGCCTCAAATTCAAAATATTTTCATAGATCATAATCGTTTTTAAGGAAAATTGTAATGGACAGATTGAAAAAACAAAGGGACAATACATGGCGTCCCTGTACTTCCTGGCATACGTCATAATCATCGCCCAACAGATGGCGCTTCTTCACATATGACGCCACATACTTCCTATCATACGTCACATACAACAATTTCAAAACATTTTGACCGATCCAATCACTTTTCCATCACACACAGCAAATGCAGATAATTAAAGCGAACTTGGTTTGATCGAAATTATTTGTGAAATATGAAACGCACGTACATTAATGAAACGGAATTAAATAAATCGGTTTGTTACAGCCGGAAATAGAGACGAAAATTCGCAATTTGCCATGCGGCAAAACGGTGTGTTTTCTTTGAAACCTCCTTTTATTTCCCGATAACAAAGGCGAAAAATAAACACGAGTGATTTCGCGAAATGAAACCAATTAGGGGTGCTAGGCCCCCCCTTCAGGGCTCGCAGACAGCGTATGGATTTTAATAACGCAAGAAAAATGTGTAAACACGAAGAAGACAATTAAAGTTGCCTTTGGCAAAGATCAAAAGAGGTATATCGCTGACCACGATAGGAATTCGCATTCCGCTCGATAGAGCCCCATTTCTTTAAGGGGATTTTCACTGGAAAAAGGAAAGAATTGATCCTATTTCGTGTCGGAAGCTGAAAAGTAAAGCCTTTCAATTCGTGCTTCACTTGGCAACTTTTTGGCAAACTATAGTTTTATATATATAGCAGACGGATTATTTTAAGTTGATGGGGGGTCACAGGTGTCCAGAATCCACAGGAGATTAGTTTTGCATGGCGGGGGGCCGGAGGGTGGGTCCAGACTTATCCCGAGGGTGGATTTAATGGAGCGTTCGTTTCTTTTGCCTTCTTGTTTCTTGAACGGAAAGGAAACGTGGGCCAAGGCAGATTGGATTATAAGATATAGCCTTGTAGGTTTAATATCTCTGACCGGTTGAAAACGTGATGTGAGTTTATTTTTTGGAAACGGCTTGAAGTGGAAAAAATATAAGACATCTTGTACTTACCAGGGATAGGCGGAAACAAATTTTAAGACATGAATTTTGAAATACTGTACACCAAAAACCGATTTAGTCAACGATTATACTTCAAGGCTATATCTATCCCATGTTCTAGCATGGGCAAAGGTACTAGCTAAAATATCTATATTTTAAAAAAACTCATCAACATTTTAATGTTATAATTCTTTTGGAAAATGGCAGATGCAACGTTGCTAGATGCCATTTGAATCTTCTGAAATGGCATGAAGCATGACACATTTTCTAAAATTTTAATACATATAAAGTAAGTGATGGCTCGTAAGAGGCTCGTAAGATCAATTTATCGATTTTTCTAAAAAAAAATGAAGGGTTTTATGACCTTAAATTAATGCGATGTTGGTGATTTTTTGACACAACATTATTGGAGGTTTGACGAGTGACTATTGCTAGTTTGAACGTTCCAACTCAATTGAGGAGGATTGCAAAGGCTCGTAAGGTCAATTTATCGATTTTCCTAAAAAAAATTAAGGTTTTTACACCTTCAAACTAATGCGATGTTGATGATTTTTTTTACACAACATTATTGGAGGTTTGACGAGTGACCATTGCTGGTTTGAACGTTCCAACTCAATTGAGGAAGATTGCAGAGGCTCGTAAGGTCAATTTATTGATTTTTTAAAAAAAAATGAAGGGTTTTACACCTTCAAACTAATGTGCACTTGATGATTTTTTGACACAACATTATTGGAGGTTTGACGAGTGACTATTGCTGGTTTGAACGTTCGAACTCAATTGAGGAGGATTGCAGAGGCTCGTAAAGTCAATTTATCGATTTTTCTAGAAAAAATGAAGGGTTTTACACCTTTAAACTGATGCGATGTTGATGATTTTTGAAACCAGTTTTGTTGACTTTTGTGAAGTAGTAAAAGTGAAAATATAATTCAATAATAAGTAAAAATGCGAAATAAAGCATAAAACTATTGGAATTGGTGATTTATCTCCATAGTGGAATTTACAGAAAAAAAACAATGGCAACGACACATTTTCATGTCATCACATCACAGACAACGTTGTCAGACATTTACTATCCACATACCTACCGAAACGACCTGAAACTAGAAGAATTTTTATAAAATGACTCTAAAAATGATAAAAATAAAATACAAAACAACTAAAAAACTAAACCTAACTAAACTAAATTGATGATTGATACAGCATAACTATCACCCACTTGCAAAATGCCAGATGCAGGGTTGCAAGACGTGATCAAAAATAGTCAAAACTATAGGAATTAATCATAAGAATCTTGATAGATGAAACTGAGAGAAATCAAGATAAAAGTCACATGTGGAGTAAGAATGAAAAATTGACAACGGCAAAGCATGCATTTCTCTGACATTTCGCATTGACATAGACACAGTGCAACGTTGTCAGACGTGATAAAATACATACTTTGATTTTTTGAAATAAATGAATCTTGTTGGAGCGAACTAGAAAGAATAACAAAATGCTTATGTTGACACAATGTTGTCAAACGTCATCAAATATCCTCAAATTAACGTAATGTATCGTCATAAGAATCTGAAATGTAAAGTAAGTTATATAAGAGTAAAAGATTTGGGACAATGACGACTTATTGAAATTGACATACAGCAACGTTGCCAGACGTACTTAAAAACCCGGAAATGCAGTATTTAACGTATCGACTCTTTACTACGATTAAAAGCAGTAATTTTCTTCGTCTATCTTTATTTGTCAGAGCCTCATTAGATCCGGCTTATCTCTCTCGAGAGATCTTGAAGCAGCTTAGCCTTCCAGCTTGTCACAATAAAGCAACGCTCGAGATAAATTGTTCGAAAATACTGCAGACCGGATAATCCAGACGAGATTTTTCAAATTAAAACCCATAAGGATATGATTTTGCCGCCTTAATCCTTCGCGCGGACATAAATCCAGAGAGGATCGAAGCCGTTCCCTTTTGCGATTCGAATCGAAAGTAGTTTTCCCGAATTTAGAGTCTCCATTAGCGTAAAAGTGTCACCTTATATTGCCACTCTGATGAATATCAATATCCAGACCGGATTATCCGCACGTAAGCTGGATAATGCTCCGAGGAGTCTGGAATTGTCCTGGATTGTTTGAGCATGGATCGAGTGGTTTGTTTTATGCTTAGCTGCGTTCTGGATAGCTTATTGTTAATTCAGGTAAATAAACGCCAGTGTGCCTATGGGAATTGGAATTAAAAATTATTGATGGGGAACTATTGTGATATGACGCATGAATAATTGAAAAATGTGGTTGTGGAAAATCAAATTCGAAAGCGATTTTTAAAACTTGAATATCAAATTCCGGATGTCAGAAAAATTAATCAGTTGCGTAAGAAACTAACCTCAAAATGTTGACTTCATCTCACATTTTTTCAAATATAACACGTCAAGTGACATCTTATTTTGAACGTATTCTAATTGCCTAAATAATGGAAAAAAAAACTTTAAAAATTTTGCCAGTGGCGTAGTCACAGTATCGAAAAATGACCTATAATGAATCATCTCCAACACTTGAGTGAACAGGCCAACTCTTCCTCAAAAAGACGCTTTTCATTTTACAAAATATTCCAGTGAAATGGAAAATGAGCTGTAAAAATGTTGACATCAACCCGCATTTTTTCAAATAAAATATGTCAAGTGACAACTCATTTTGAAGGTATTCGTATTGCCTATACAATGGAATGGGAATTGTAAAAATGTTGCCAGTGGCGTAGTCACAATAACAAAAAAATTCCGAAACTAAAATATCCCAATGAAACATCTCTCATACTCGGTTGAACAGGCTCACTTTTCCTCTAAAGAATATTTTCATTTCAAAATATAATTCCAGTGGCGTGGAAAATGAGCAATTTTAATTCCAACATCATCCCACATTTTTCCAAATGAAACAAGTCATGTGACACCTCATTTCAAAGGTATTAGAATTACCTATACAATGGCATGAACATTTTTAAAATGTTGCCAGTGGCGTAGTCACAATTACAAATTGAATGTCAAAATTAAAATATTTTAATGAAACATCTTCCACACTCAACTATACAGGTGATGTTATCTGCGCAAAATAGTTTTTTTTTCAACATACCAGTGGCGGGAAAAATGAGCGATTCAAATTTTCACATTATCCCATATTTTTTTAAATAAAACAAGTCATGTGACACCTCATTTTGAAGGTATTCGAATTACCTATACAATGGCATGAACATTTTAAAAATGTTGCCAGTGGCGTAGTTATAACAACGAAAAAATCTCTAAGATAAAATATTTTAATACATTTTCCACACTAAACTCTATAGGGATAATTATTTGCGCAATACTGGTTTTTATCAAAAAAAAAAACATACCAGTGTTGTGGAAAATGAGAATGTAATTCAAATTCCAACATCATCCCACATTTTTTTAAATAAAACAAGTCATGTGACACCTCATTTAAAAGGTATTCGAATTACCTATACAATGACATGAAAATTTTTAAAATGTTGCCAGTGGCGTAGTCACAATTACAAATCAAATGCCAAAATTAAAATATTTTAAGAAAACATCTTCCACACTCAACTATACAGGTGACGTTTTCTGCGCAAAATAGTTTTTTTTAAAACATACCAGTGGCGGGGAAAATGAGCGATTCAAATTTTCACATTATCCCATATTTTTTCAAATAAAACAAGTCATGTGACACCTTATTTCAAAGGTATTCGAATTACCTATACAATGGCATGGACATTTTAAAAATGTTGCCAGTGGCGTAGTCATAATAACGAAAAAATCTCTAAGATAAAATATTTTAATGATACATTTTCCACACTAAACTCTATAGGGATAATTATTTGCGCAAAAATGGTTTTTATCAAAAAAAACATACAAGTGGTGTGGAAAATGAGAATGTAATTCAAATTCCAACATCATCCCACATTTTTTTGAATAAAACAAGTCATGTGACATTTTAAGGGCATTCGAATACAATACAATGGAATGGGAATTTTAAAAATGATGCCAGTGGCGTAGTCACAATCACAAAAAAAAATTAAAATCAAATTATTTCGATGAAACATCTCTTTCACTCAAGTTAACTTTCCAAATTCTCCTCAAATGCATGAAATTCATTCAAAAAAGCATACCAGTGGCGTGGAAAATTAACAAATCAAATTTCAACATCATCTCACATTTTTTCAAATAAAACATGTAATATCACTGATATTATGATACCTTGTTTTGAATTATCTATACAATGGAATGGAGATTTTGAAAATGTTACCAGTGGCGTAGTCAAAATAACGAGAAATGCTATATTTCAATGACATTACCAAAAAAACTTCTCCACAAATATTATTTTTATTCGAAAAAAAATACAGCAGCTCTAAAAATGCGGTTTCCAAAACTCGAATCATGAATCCTCAACATTAACTGCGGTTTCAGAAAGTCAAATTGCAAATACGGATATAAATCTTCAATCTGTAAAACTTCAATATCCATCGAGGAACCTTGAAATGCGGTTTTCAAAAAATCACGCATTCATATTTCTTTCAAATGATGCAGATTAGGCGCTGCAAAAACCAATTTGTAATCTTGAAAGCGTCAACATGCATTCAAAGAATCTTGAAATGCGGTTTTCGAAAATCGAATCATAAATCCACAACTGCTCGATCATGAAGACAGACCAATATCTGTGATTTTGTGCAGAGCCTTGCAATGCGGTTCTTAAAACTCGAATCATAAAAATGTGAATTGTGGAGGGTGTCTTTAAATTCGATAAAAGCTAAAAATTACGGTTCTGACTCAGATCACAGATAATCGAACATCCAGTATGGCGATTAATTTCCGATAAAAAGTTGATTGAGACAGGCAATTATTCAGCACAAGATGGCGGAACCGTAGCCAGACAAAGCAAACAATCGGCCGCGGAATGTAAATGGGCTCTGTTCGAAAATAATTACGTTCCCCCAACATTGTTCCGTTGAAACTAGTTTTTGAACAAGCATATACATGTGAGCAAAACAAAGCCCCCCGGTATGTGTACACCAAAGGGTAGAACACAATTAGTTGTAGAACATCTAAGAAGCAATTTTGACAAAAATTCGAAAATGACGTGTACTGTACACGGGCGCAAATGGCTCTATATTAATTAGAGCTCCGCTTAATATTCCGCTCCTAATGCGAATTGAAAATGCTAATGGCGTTTGAGTGCTGAAGATGGGATCTGGGAGTGTGTGGATTTGTCAGGGAATTTGAGGTGGAAATCAAAGGGCCGGTAACGCATTGCAGCTTTTCGCCATGCACGTCAGCATATAATAACACCATTGAGTTGAATTTGCAATTTGCTGGCATCTTTGAGGAATAGAAACTCGTCTAACTCTTTCAGTCGCTCAAAGACTTGAGTAAACTCGCTTATTTTTGAAGGTAGACTTTGTCAACAAACTTTATTTAGTTTACGGCGTTTTGGTATGCGGCTGGTGTGTGCTTTTAAAAACAACTGAATCGAGATGGCAGACAAGTTGCACGTTTTTTTTGTAACCGGTTCTGGTGTAACTTTATCAAAATAGAAACTATGATAAATTAACCGATGGATGAGCAAAATCCACGTCGATTTATTACTGGACAGTTTAAATGTTCACCCGAACCTAATGCTCTTCTTTATCTAACTTGTGTATGTGATAATTCCTCCCTTAGTTAAAACAAGGAAGATTTGTGAGGCTCCGCCACCGCCTTGAGAGTGTCGGTTCGAGATTTACGACTGTCTAGCGGGAAAGCGCCGTTTCGACAAATGGACTTTTCAGGTTTTGTGATTTGTTTTTAAAAAAGTCCAAGTTTGTGTAATTTCATTAAAATCTTCCTGCGGATCATATCAAACCGTATGGATTTGACTATTTGGAGGAAGTAAAAAAGCGTAATTTCAATTTATTTTTGTCTAATCGATTGATTTATATAAATCCTTTAAAATACGTCGGGTGACAGATGGTATTTAGCCATCATGATAATTTGGGATTATTTTTTGAAGCGTATTTTTGATTAAATGCTTTCTGTTTGTACATAGGCGTGCTATGGTTGACTGACGTTGGTTGTGGTTGTCGGCATGCGCACAAGGTAAGGGTTAGGTCACGTGGAACTATCCTGCGCTGTTGCCGCACCATAAGGGAAACAACGTTTTACTCAATAACACCTAAACAGATATTGAGTTGAATCAAGGTTTGTTGGGTTCCCAGGACAATTTCTCTCAATTCTCATATAAATGTAATAGTGGTACTATGAAAGGAACCTTGTCAAAACTGGACAATTTTGTCCCTTGTTATTTAATTTTTTTAACATGTCTTCACGTTTTGCTCAATAACTCCTAAACCAAAAGAAATATTGGACCCTGGACAATTTTACAAACATATATATTTTTTCATATGAAGTGACACATTAAATAAGGATAGATTTTTCTAACTTAAACAATGGCCCAAAAATTTTCCAAAAAATCCATCGTTTTCGAGATTTCGTCCACTTTGTTATTTTTATTTTTTTGTATAGGAAGCGACACATGAAGTAAGGCTAGTTTTTTCCAACTAAGACAATGGCGCTAAAAATTTTCCAAAAAAATGCACCGTTTTCGAGATTTTGCCAACTTTGTTGATTTTATTATTTTTGATTTGAAGCGACACATCAAATAAGGCAAGTTTGTTCCAACTAAGACAATGTCGCAATTTTTTTTGCGAAAATATGCATCATTTTCATAATTTCGCCAACTTTGACAATTTTTTTTTTATATGAAGCGACATATCAAGTGAGTACCTTATCATTATGACAGAAGGGTACGGAAAAATGGTCCAATATTACCCAAGCTATCAAATGACGTTTTCATAATTACAGCTCATTGTTTTTTCATGTCAGTTCCGCACTCTAGTGGTCGAATTGCGAATTTCAAAATAATTTCCATTATATAATACCCACCCTGTATACAATGAAATCGTATCAACTCAACGTCTGGCAACAGTGTAGCTCAAACAAAGGATCAGTTGGGCTCGTTGGTTCCCGTTTTAGCTCATGTTCAATATTTTATTATTTCGGGATTTGATAGCTTAGAAACTTGAAAATAGGATATTCCACTTCACGAATTATAAACACAGCAGGATTCTCGAACTCTTGAAGCATATAGAAATTTGAAAATGGTAGAAACTGCCCGTCAGGCGACAGTGCATTCAAATTAATGAAGGAACAATTGGGCTCGCTGGTACCCCTTTTAGCTCATGTTTTGAAAACTGTCAAATAATTCGTAATTCAGGAAATTAAAAATTTTTTAGACTGCCATGGATGGATGATCTGATTGCAGGTACTTTTGTTTGTTGTTTAAAAATATGAAAAATATTAACCCTAGAAGTAATTTCAAAATTGATGACTTATGGACTTTTCATGATAACAAACATAACATCACTGCACAACACTAACCATAGACTTAAAATAACAAGACACGTAACGGCTATACCTTTAGCATTGAATGTTTTGGTCCCAACACAATGATGATAGGCCAGTTTTGTTTTTGTTTACTTACCGGTGAAACGCCCGATTTTCGCCTGTTTTTTTTTTCTCTGGCCACACACCACACACTTTTTAGGCATTGTTTATCAATTAAACACTAAATCCCGCAATTTAGAACAGACAGAGCAAGACTTTTTCTGAATAATTGAGAAAATTAACCCAAACTATAAACGCATTAACCTCACTTAAGCGGACGTTTGTAAACAATGCGTCAGCCGGTCCGTCCTCAAAGTTGCAACCGGATGTTGCCATATTTCATCATGAAATGTTTTTAAATGACAGAAAAATCATTTGTGACTGAAAACTGAGAATACGGAATTATAGGTGTTTAAGATTGATGATTTGGTAGTTGAATTAAACTATTTTTGCCGGTATTTTTCATAAAGCTGTAGAACATTAAGAGCACATGACAACGGCGCTGAAATAAAGTAAATAGCTTCATGAAGGAGATGTTGGGGTTAGCAATATTTGTTTTGTTACTTGTCTTGTTATTTTAAGTCTATGACACTAACCCATCAAAATAACAAAAGATAAATCAGAGAAATGGGAGAATAATCTTGGCAACATCGAACAAATTTTGAACCACGTCGACCCAATTGTCCACTGGTCTAGAATCTTCTTCAATGACCATTTTCTTAGGACCAGAGAAATGGAAGGGGAGTAGAACTCGTTTGACAGATGCGCGGACGGTGAGATTTACGAACCCATCATTTTGAAGTATAGCTGTCAAAATCATGGCTGCATTCAGGGACCGAGCGGATCACAAGTGTTGATTCGCATGTTAGTTTGCAGTATTGATACCATCATAGGTATTACAATGTTTGGCATATGGTAACTTGATAGATATAATTTAAAGAAATGACTTATGGTAATGAAATTCAGTTCATTTGACATAGATCAATTGAACTCTTGCTTAATTTATATCACAGAATGCATCCATCAACAAGAACAAAACTCGATATGTTATGGCACATGACATGACAACAACAATCACGGGTCAAGAGATCAAAGCTTTGATCCTCGACAATCGACATTAATGACATTTAAATGACGTAGAATAGACACTCTTGACAGATATACTTACAAGATGTCTGCGCCCTTGCCGTTCCACAAAAATTGTATGCGCAGTGGTCGAAAAGCGTTCTACTCCCCTCCCATTTCTCTGCTTAGGACAAGTGCATCAAAAATGATATCAGTTGTACTCTGATGTCCATGGATTCAGATGCTACTTTTTTAATCTCAAACTGGCTTTTAGAGGCCTGAAAAATAAGGTGTATTTTTGTGTAGTCCAGTGCAACTCTATAGTTAAGAAAGGTCAACAAAGTCAACTAACCAGTTTATTGAACGTTGTTCCACTATTTTCGAAATAGAGTATTGAGTGGATAGATTGGAACAAATTGCCTGTCTGAAGCCATAAACAGTCTATGAATGTTAATAATGTAGTAGTGTCATTTAAAACAAAATTGATAAGAATGTTTTTGGCAAACTTGATAGAATTTCTCGTCGCAAGCCACATCCCTCTTCGAAATTTTAATATTACAAACTTCGCAATGTGTTGCCTCAAATATTTCCGTCAAAAAGGGCCGAAATGAATGCATTTCTGTTGACACAGGCGAAACTCTTTTGTTTCCGCGACTCAAAGCGGCTGACTTTGAATAATTTACATACATATATTTCTCCGTTGGCTTTGGCGTACAATACAGAATAATGTTTTTATGATGCGCCCTAAGTACAACTACTGTTTTATTGTCGATAAAATCTCATTCGCCATAAACCCGCATGTTTCATAAAATTTTCGCATAAAAGCAAAACATGTCTAGGCGAAAATCCGAAACACTTTAGATGATAAATAGGATCCAGAGTGCATCCAGATAGAACTGATCTGGAAATTGCAATAAACGCAGACTAAACAATTTTTCAAATCGCAGACCTTTCAAAAGAATGTCTTGCACATTTGCCGGAGGTGATGGAATATATTTTCCAGAAAATAAACAGGTTTTCATGAAAAGCCTTGAAGTCAGATTCGAGTGAGTAATGATTTTCATTTAGTCAAAAATTTAAATCGCAAAATCCAATTCAAGACTCTTCTATAAAAATAAACCTCATTTATCCATATCATAACATCAAAATGACGATACACAAGCACCCATACATCTCGGGGGAATGTCGAAATTAGTTTTATTCTTCGAGCGCAGCCACATTCCGACTTTCCAGGCATAAAAGTGATCTTATGCCTTCTGGAAATATACCTGGATGAATGATAAGCAGCCGGCGAGATTGGATTTTTAGTTGGTTTATGTGAAAATGCCCCGGGGACCGTTTAGAGCTGACTTATTGCTCGATCTGCGTCCTGGAGTGGACCTCAAGTGGGCGGCTATATTGCTTTTATTGGCCCAAGATGCTCTATTGTCTTGTGGATCTTTTCATTTTATCGATGGATAGCGGTTTAAGGACCAATTTAAGTTTTTCAGGGACAATTTTATCTGGATTAGTTTGGGCGAACTTGACGGTAATTAGACTTCAATTCAAAGACATTCTACCTCATCAGGCTTTCTTGAATGACATTACTTCAACGCATGCACATTGGGTGAAGTAAGCTCCTTTATTTACTTCATCTTATTTTACAAATCTATGTTTCTACAGAGACTTTTTATCAAAAAGCTACAATCCGGCAACAGGGTTTTGACGTTACTACACACAAGAAGGCTGAGGCGGCGTTGTCACTGTGACATTTTTCCAGAGAATTTCCTTGAGGGTTTTATACCGTTGATGTTTATTTTTAGCGTTTTCATGGAGTATGGTTTCATGAGACCATTCCAGTTTGGTCTGTCATTAACGTCACTTGCAGCTCGCCGATTGGTTGAAAGTGACGTTAATGACAGACCAATCTGGAATGGTCTCATGATACGGAAAACGGATTATCTAAACATGATCGAAAGAAATTCAATAAAGTACCCCTACCTTGACAAAAATAATATTTCGAACTAACATGTCCCTACCTTGATAAAAAAAATTATCGTTTTGACGTGCTCCTACCTTGTTAAAAATGTTTCCAGTATTGACATACCCCTTTCAAATTGACGTAACCAGACTTGAATGACATTGTTGACATTGGTATGACACAGGCGCATTAGTGTTTTGGTAAGTAAAGTGCATGAAGCAATGGGCCTACATGGCACATTATTAGATTTCTGTGTTTACAAATTTTAAATTCCGCCCGGTTTTTCCTTGACATCTGTCACTTAATTGTGTCATTCAGGGAAAGATGTTTTCTATCTTACCTAACATTTGACAATTATGACGTAATCACAACACATGCGCACTGGAATCACACCATCCTCCTTGTCTTCCCTGTAATTAAATGTTCCCCAACAACTTCAATCCGGTAAAACTTTCATCCTCCTAATTACAAATTTCCGAGCCGCCACAAAGGCAAATGAGATAACTGATAACCTTACCCTAGTCATTTTTGCCTAATTAACCGGTATCAGTCTCCTGCTCCTTCGGCACCTTTCACTGAAAAATAACGCCATGTCATCCCTCGTAAACAACTGAAACTTAACCAAGCTCCAAAGTTCGCGAACTGGCTAATTGCGGCCAGATTAACCCTTTTGTCCTTCTGGAAACTTTTCCATCAAATCCCCCGATCGATAGAGGCGACAATTATTCCAGAAGTGACGCTTCTCGAGCGCTTTCTAAACAAAACGTTTCAAGTGAGCAATTAGAGTCGTCTGGTCACAAATATGAGGAAATGAGGAGGGGTCGAATGAAAAATGCACAAGACGCGTACCTGTCATTGGCAGCCCGCCTATTTGGAATTTTCGCTCCGTTATAATCGAGTACAGAGCCAATTTTATTTCCGATCTATTAAAGCGCAAGAGGCTCTCGTGAGTGGGAAATGGGAGCCTCTAACGAACGCTGCTCTTCAGTCGGCTCTGCCAGTGAATAATATTGAGTTTTACGGTATGCGGGCTTTGAGGGGAGAGTTCACTGTGTTATCAGTGGTTTTTATCTTGTTTGGAACTGCTAGATAAATTTTTCGGGCACTTGTTATCGAGTTGATGCTGATAGTTGAGCAGTTAAAAGGGGGTCCGCTTCGCAGTAGCAACCATCAACCCAGCTTTGCCTATTATACAACCTGCCCCATCATCCTCATCGTCACTGGTCGCTCAGCGGCACGTGCTGAACATCCGCGCCTTAGAGAAGCGTTGTTGACCTTTCTCAACACACTGAACTACACAAAAATACACCTTATTTCATGTACGAAAGCATCTCCTTTATTGTCCTCTCTACCACCATGATATCTTCTCCTCGAAATGAATCATGTAAGCTAAAAGTGGTTGGCAACAGTGAAACATATCACGCATCACTTTGCCTCTTTCCCCTCAATGTTTAGACCAATATTTCGGGAAATCGACGTTTCGGTTAGAGTCAATGTGAGTCGAGAAAAAGAATTGGTATATGACAGCATATCCTCGGTGTTGCCAAAATGTTGTCTGTCTTTACCACTCTTTATTGTACTAGAAAGAGATGATGAAACTTAGTAGTGGTTGCCAAAACAGACATCATTTTGCCTCTTTCCTCTAAATGTCTAGACCAAATTTCGGAAAATCGACTTTTCGGTGAAAGTCAATGTGGGTCGGGAAAAAAAATTTGAATATGACAGCTCACGGTGTTGCCAAATTGTTTATATAACACTAGATACGCTCAAATGAAGTCCGTTAAATAATTTGCGGAGCATCAAACATCCGTTAGCCCAACTCAAATGTTTTCAGACAGGTGTCCAGAACTTATGTCCCTTGAAACAGTTCTGAAACCCTTTCCTAATCCCATCATCTGTCCAAATTTGGGGCACTGATTTTATCGATTGTCACACTAACCGACCCACAAGCCTTGCCAAAGAGGCGTTTTTATCATTATCACTCTGCAAGATACATCAGCAACAACAAAACCCTATTCTGTGAAACCCCCCAAGCTCCATTCCCTTTGCTGCTAAAATCACCCCCTTAGTCTTCAACAGTACACAGGGCGGATTTACCGCAGACGCCTTCCAGCTATTGATAGAAGCTTAATAATTAAGAATAGAGTGTATGTTACCTGCTCTATTATTTATAGAGCCGTTGCCAGAAAAATCCGTGAAAACAGACGAACAAATGACAAGTTTGCGTGATGCTATATGTTGAGAGCTTGAGTGAAATTTACGAAATATTTTCAACCTGAAACAATACGCGCATAAAAATCGGAATAAATCACCCGATCCAATACGGGGCTTTTGTTTTTGGCGAAAATAATTTTCGGACAAATTCCAGAGCTTTTGTTGCGGGAGAATTTAATCATTCGACTTGACAAAGGCCCTTTATAATTATACTGTTCTTTTCATTGCGATCGTGTATGAGAGATTGTAGAGGATTGCGGCGGATTTAGCGGAGATATTGGAGTGGAATAGGATGGGGTTTTGCTTTAAGTTGTCTATGGAAATAATTTCTCTGTTCATCTTTATGTATTCATTTAGTCTGTGTAAACAGGTGCATTGGTTAGCATTCAGATGCATTAGAAAACCTCATTATATGACATGTGGCAACAACGCATTACCAAAACGACACATTTGTCCACTCAATCAGATGTTTCAAAAATCATATCTGTACTACTCCACAGTCCGAGGGTCTAGATGATTCTTTTTTTCAAGCTGAGTGGCTCTAAGCAAAATAAGGCGTTTTTTGTGTACTCCAGTGCAAGTCCGAGTACTGATCATGAGAGATCCAAGTACAATCACTATTAACTGCATTAAGTAGTGAGCGTTTTGAAGAGAGCACAATTGTTTAGAACAAAGATTTTCTTTTCCTTCTCCTTTGATAAATGCGGTAATATACAATAATTGATAGAAATATGTTTGAATTTTTTCATAACTCCTTCAGTTTTTGAGGTATTGAGGTGATTTTTCTACTAAATCGACCTCTATAAGTTGCTATTTACAAGGATAATTTTATATTTCAGCTACCTCAATTGGTTTGGTAGTTATTCAATAATGTATAGAAGCATGTTTGGATTTTTTCGAAAAAATACAGGGATTTCTAAAAAGTCCCAAAACTTCTTTAGTTTTTGAGTTATTGAGGTGATTTATTTTCTAAAATGACCTCCATGAGTTGTTCATGAGGATAATTTTATATTTCAGCTACATCAATTAGTTTGGTAGTTATTCAATAATCTATAGAGAATTGATGATATAATTATCACATAATGCGCAAAAAACCTCATTGCAGGAAATAGGTGACAACAGCGCATCAAAATGGGAAACTAAGACGACTCATTTGTCCACTCATTTAGAGGCTTCTAAATCAATACGCTAGGTTTCTGTGACGTCATGACGTCAGCTGTCAGACGGAAATATCCAAACAAACTATTTTTTATCACCTCAAAAGCTGACTTTCCACTCGGCTAATCAAATACGCACTAACGGGACACAAGATATATGTAATACACATAAAAATATAGTCCAAAGAAGTCCAAATTAAACACAAACACGGATTTCAAACTCACACAAGACAAAACCACAAGTCACAAAAGCTTGTTTGGATACCAAATTCGGCCACGACCAATCATATGGTGCCTGTGACGTTTTCAAAAACGTCGCGTATAACCTTATTACTCTGCAGTCTACGGGTCTAGATGCTTTTTTTTTTGTAGCTAACTGGCACTAAGAAAACATGTTGAGGCGTGTTTATGTGGAATCCAGTGCAACTCCGAATACTATTACTGCATAGGTCACTGTTTCGGGAAGAACAACCGAAAATTCCGTTACCTCTTCAATTTTGTCGTTTTCTCAATATGTGAGGTTTTGTACAAAAAATGGTTATAATCTGGCAACGGCGGCCCATTGCTAGGTTATGTTTTCAACACCTATTTTCCCATATCTTGCCTATGCATGTTGTACCCAAATGGTCACCATGCGCGAATGCGAATCGGTTTCAATTTCGTCCAGCTAGTGAGCTTATCTTGTGCTCAGTCTATCTATTGAAGGCTTTCAGAATGGTATCTCTTTTACTCCGCAGTCTACGGGTCTAGATGCTTCTTTTTCTTGTAGCAAACTGGTACTAAGAAAAGTTGTTGAGGCGTGTTTTTGTGGAGTGTCATGGAGTGCACAACAAAAATCCCCTTCATTTTTATCTTTTTCCTAATATGCGAGATTTTATACAAAAACTGGTCATGATCTGGTGAAGCACATTAACGCAAAACTAAGACGACACATTTAACCAGGCTTTCATAATGTTATCTCTACTACTCCGCAGTCTACGAGTATAGATGCTTCTTTTTCTTGTAGCTAACTGATGGCTCTAGGAAAAGTTGTTGAGTTGTGCGGAGTTCCACAACAGAACAAAAATTTCCGTTGCCTCTTCAATTTTGCCTTTTTCCTTATATACGAGTTGATTTACAAATAATTATCGAAAGTAGAAAATTGGCAACGGTGGATTAAAATACCAACGAAGACGACCCATTAGTCCACTAAATTAGAGAATTTTTGTTTTATAAATCTACTATACTCCGTAGCCTACTGGTCTAGATGCTTCTTTTTTGATGATTCTACAATAGGCGTTTTTTCGGAGTCAGTCAGTGCAACTCCGAGTAGTGAACGTGTAACAATTTTGTCTTTATCTGACTATGTTATCCATTTAGTTAAATTATTAAGGAAACACTCCAATCTACTCAATCAAAACTTCCCAGCTTCTCTGATTCAATTAACACTAGCCTTCTCCATGCCCAATGAAGAGTCGACAGTAAAAACTCTCTCAAACTACACCGAAAACTCCATTATTAATTTTGTGTGCATTTCGGAATTCGAGGGATGCGTTCCGGGGGACTTAAGGCGAACCGGGGAAATTTCAATATTCCGATAATTAAATCCCATTTTGGAGATTTGCCTGACTGCAGAATTTCATTTAGAAGGCAACTCTCGGAGAGTTGGACGGGTTTTTTTCGACCTCTCCTTTTGAATAGGATGTAATCCATTAAGTTCGAGATTGTATCGGGTCCTAAGATATTTTTCAGCTGCATTGCATATAACGGGGTTTTCAATTTTGTTGAATGGATGGGTTAATCAGCATTAACGGTGATCAACATTGACCAAAATACTTGACTTATTAATCACATTTAACCCTCATATGTTTATAGGGGGGAGAAGTTGATCAATTTCCCAAACCGTCCCTCGATTAGGACGATATGTACTATCCTGTGGAGACTTCCTTTACATGTTCGAATTAATCTGATGATGGTTTGCGGCAGTTTGGCCGCATTCCTGAGACATCTCGGTTAATTTGTCCTGATGTTTACATTTAAACCCAATAGATGATTTGCAACCGAAAATGCCTGATCAAGCCGAAAAATTTAACGTATTTATCTGGCAGTTTCAGCAGACCAACACTGATCTGGCAAAGGGTTAATTGCTGCCAGTGCTCGAAAAAGCTTTTGCCAAATAATTGCGATCATTCGGTCATTTAATAACTGGTTTTTTTCTATTAGCAAAATGCCCGGCGCATACGTTGGAACAGAAATAATCGCCATTTTCGAGAGTCGCGCGACATGAAAATGCGCTAAATTTAATTGTTGCAATGTTGTCGGTGTAATTGTCGATTATTTTAAAGGGTAATTGTTTTGTTTTATTTCGGCCAATATATTCATTATGTCATACAAAGTTTCAGTCTATCCAAATGCAAAACTACGTCGCCCCAAAACAAATAAACCAACAAAGTTGTTTTACGACCGAAATTCGACTTTATAGTCTTGAATAATTTCCAATAGACACGGTCAATCAAATTCTCACATCCCAACCGAACTCCCTACAAGTTTCCTCGCTCCCTACAAGATAACCGGATCAAAACGACGGGACACTTAGATATTCAGAGCTCGTATCACTCTTTATCGAGTTCTGGATTTCTCCTTATAAATCTCCTCGCCGTTCCGTATATGCCAGAGGAAAAATTGAAAATTTACCCTTTTTCGTCGGGGTAGAGAGCGGCATGACGATAATTGACTTGGGTCTTCAGACGACTCGTTAGGATAATCATTTTTATGTTGCGGCTTTTGTACTATTTTTGTGTTGGACTTGTTCTCGAATGGAAATGGGGTGTCGGATTTGTTGTTTGTTTGTGGAAATTTGATGTAAATAATAATGGGGTTTTAGGATCGAATGATGACGACTCGTTTGTCCATGCAATTAGACTTCCCAACAGCTGCAGTGGACGACACCAAAATACTCCTCACTTCATGTACAAGGAAGCATCCTCTTTACTGTCCTTCCTACCACCATGATATCTTATTCATTTTTCTACTCGAAAAGAATGATGAAAGTCAACGGTGGTTAGTAACAGTGAAACATATCACGCATCAGTTTGCCTCCTCTAGACCATAATTTCGGGAAATCGACGTTTCGGTTATAGTCGATGTTTGTCGTGAAAACGGAATAACATATGACAGCTCCCGGTGTTGCCAAATTGTGTGTTCAATACTTAAACCGTTAAAGTCAGTAAATAATTTGTGGAGCATCATGTTCATCTAGTAACATCGAAAAATTAGTCTTTATTCTAATTTTGTACAATACCTATCGACTCAGTTTTGTCGACTGATCTTGAAGGTTCTTTTTACAACACCACTATCAAAATAAACGTAATTTCGAAAATTAACAATGTTTTACTTTGTCATGGATAGATGATCTAATTCCAAGATATTTTCGTTCTTACAAAATTCTTTAAAATATTGACAATTTTGGCGTTAGAAGAAATTTGAAAAATTAATGTCGTGGAACGATTTTCAAAATTGAATTAGCATATTTCTGTACGGTTGACAATTTGACGACGAAATTTGGCATGGGGGGTTTGAGGATGTTCTATCGATCGGTGACATTTTTGGAATGGACAAGTGACAGACCAGTACAGTTTTTTTAATTATCTATTTACATTGAAAAATAAGTTTCCATAGAATAAATATTTGGCAACGCTGAATACCCCTCAAACCCATTTGTCCATTGGCCTAGTCTGTTTCGATAAATAGTACAAATAGACTAGTACTCCATTGTCCACTGGTCTAGATGCTTCTTTTTTGTCCTAAATGGATCAATATCCTTACACAAAATAAGGCGTTTTTTTCATGCCGTCCAGTGCAGCTCCGCGTACACATGATGTAAGATATAAGCTCGTTTGTCATTATGAAAAGTCAATAGCATTCATGATCCATGAACAAGTAACAAGGAGACCATCTTGGGACAAGTGCATTAAATATGATATCATTTGCCCATGAACTTAGATGCTTCTTTTATTTATCTCAACCTGGCGTTATGTTCTTGTCATATGTAAATTATTTTTCCTCATACACAACAGTCACAACACAATACACATAAAATACTAAACTATGTTTATACGCGCGGACTCTACCGGTTTTACACAAATCGCTTTTATTAAACCTCACGCATAAACACTAGGGGTTTTATCTCAAAATAAAACTGTTATTATCCCAATTTCCAATAAACCCGTTTTAATTTAAACGTAAGAACTGACTCTAACCGAAACATCGATTCCCCGAAAGAATTGTCTGGACATGAAGAAGAAAGGGTAAAAGTGATCCGTGTAATGAAAACACTGTTGCCAAGCGTTATTGATCAAATCAATTCAAGTAGAAAAATAGTAAAGAGGACAATAAAGTAATAACAAGGGTTGATATACAAAGTTTCCCGTAAAGTGTCATAAAAGTATGAGTTTTATTCAACATTATACGACCTAGAGCAACGAAAGATGTATATTTTAACAGTCGTTTGCATCGATGCTTCTTTCAACAGATCGTTAAGCACATCCACAGCAGAACCGTGAACTTCCTAAATCGATATAAGGGCTCTTTTATATTATAGAGATTTATATGTGTGCTCTCTAGAAAGATTTATTTTTTGTTTGAATAGGAAGTAACTAAATATGTATACTAGAATGTCCTTATTCACAACGCATATTCCCAGTCCTAATTACAAGGTCCAACGTTTAAATGAAGCAGAAGCGTTCATTAAAGTTCAGTTTTCTCGGTAATGAATGGGCAGAGACGGCTGGCGCTGGACATTTTTTAATTCTGTCCCCTGCTTTGTCCGCGGATGTTGCATAAAGATTTAATTTCAGTAAACCCCATCAAATAATAATGAATTAGTCCTGTTCAATCTCCGATCGGGGGAATTTGTCTGTTGAATATTTAGCAAGCTATTCGACACCTGTACATCGAAGAGATTGAGTTACTCGATTCGCTTTGAATAATCCATTTGGGAAACCCTTCAGGTGCTGCTGCGGGGGTAACGACTGTTTTTACGTCTTAAGAAGCCCCTGTACAAAAGTTGGTCCGCAATCGCGAAAAGCCATAAACATTAAGGGTGCACAGATGTCGGGTGTCATTAGCAGGGCCAAAAAGGGATGGGATCATCAATCGTGGTTGGTGCACTTCACGTCGTCGATTTTTCACCCGCCCACTAGATGGATACTTTGTCATGTACATCTGACCACTAATAGAGGTAAAATCATTGTGACGTTGCACTGTACTGTACCGGCGGCGTCGCCAAATGAATCTCGCCGCTAAAAACGTCGTCGCGTTTACGGAAAACAAGCCCGTTTATTTACGAGCACCGGAACTAGAAAATGGATGGTTCTCCCGTTTTCGCGATTCCTTCTGGGCTAGCAAAGTGCCTTTTTTTCCCGTCCATAATTCACCAACGGGGTGGTTTTTACGTTCCGATTCGGCCAATTTCGCCAGCCAAAAGGCCGGGCCTTAATCATAAACCAAAGGGCATTCCTGCGCATTGCGCTTTTAAAACAAGTTTGACCGCAAGCTTTGTGGCCTTTGTGCGAAGCGATCCCAATTCAAACTTTGAATAATTTAATTTGTGTTTGGAATGTTCGATGAGTGGGATCTTTCTGTTTCAGACTGTCTGCACCTGCAACTGTACCGGGATTCCAAGGATCGCTACAAACAAGGCCAGACTAAGGCTTCGTTGTCGCTGCAGCACTTTTTGGGACTGGAAAGTGGATTTACTCTGGATAAGGAGTCACATACTGTGGCTATTGTATGTCAGGACGTGGTTGTGGTTCTTGCCTTTGACAATCGGGAACGTCTGATGCAATGGCAGATCAAGCTGAGCACGCATCTGAACGATGGTCCACACTTTTTGGTGCTTGTATCAAGCAGCCCTGCCAAAACAAAGTGAGTACAAAACTTCGAATAAACAGGTTGTTCGAGTTAAATATCTCTCGCTAATGATGCGAAATGCTTTATGCCAGTTTTATTATTTCATCTTACACTGTCATATTTTCACAGTTGTATAAAGGTGGTGAACTTAAGTCGGGCAAGAGAATTTATATAAAGAGAGCGGGTCATTTAAATTGATTAACAAGCATAAAATTTGCAGAAAATTATTGTTTGTCTTGAAGATATCCCGAAATAAGTGCTTAAACTCCTTAATTTTTTTCCTTGACATGTTTTTTCATAGATATGTATAAAAAAACAAACCAACAATGCAACAGTTTTCACAATGCAAGTACCTATTTATTTGATAATGTAAACGCGGCCTTATGTTTTGTACGTACCAATAGAACATGTCTTCTCAACGTCAGATGAAAAGTCTGTCATTTGTCGATGAATGAATGAAACTGGCGAATGTTGACAAATGTCATTTTTTATCAAAAATTTGAATTTAAATATTAATTTCTAAAAATCAGCTATGAGTTGATGAATAAAACCATGCCCATTGACTATTTCCTGATTAAACTGATAACTCTGCAACTTTTCATTCAACTCCTTTCTGCGGCTCTTGAGTTATAGGAAAACAAACATACAGATCACAGATCTACATTTTAATATAGAGGAGGATACACGACGCCATCTATTGATATCGCGGACGATTGCCGAAGTTAGAAAGCGCTGTTGCCACCGGAGTTTTATGGAATTTTCAAAATTGTAGTCTCAGGTTTAATTTTCATTTGCACGGAGTTGAAGAAGCGATTGAATGTTTTCTCTTTGATAAAATGTTTTCCGTTTTTTAAAATATTCAAAAACAGAAAGTCATTTACCAAATTCTATATTCATATATTGATTCTTAGTTTGGGTGGGTTAGTTTTGGTTAATGCTGGTCAGTTTAGGTCAGTTTGAGTCATTTTGGTCAGTTTGACTGGATTAGTTTTTGTCAGTTTGAGTTAGTTTTGGAAAATTTGGATAGGTCAGTTTTTGTTAGTTTTGGTTAATGTTGGTCAATTTAGGTAAGTTTGGGATAGTTTTGGTCAGTTTTAGTCGGTTTGGGTTATTTTGGGTTGATTTTGATTAGTGTTGGGGTTAGTTTTGGTCGGTTTGGATGAGTTTTGATCAGTTACGGTCAGTTTTAGTTATTTTGATTAGTTTGGGTGGGTTAGTTTTTGTCAGTTTGGTTAAGTTGTGGTTGATGCTGGTCAGTTTGGGTGAATTTTGGTTAGTTTTGGTCGGTTTGGATAAGTTTTGGTCAGTTTACGGTCAGTTTTGGTTTGGATGAGTTTTGGTCAGTTATCAGTTTTGGTTATTTTGATTAGTTTGGGTGGGTTAGTTTTTGTCAGTTTGGTTAAGTTGTGGTTGATGCTGGTCAGTTTGGGTAAATTTTGGTTAGTTTTGGTCGGTTCGGATAAGTTTTGGTCAGTTACGATCAGTTTTGGTTATTTTGATCAGTTTGCATGGGTGGGTTAGTTTTTGTCAGTTTGATTTAGTTGTGGTTAATGCTGGTCAGTTTGGGTGGATTTTGGTTAGTTTTGGTCGGTTTGGATAAGTTTTGGTCAGTTGACGGTCAGTTTTGGTTTGGATGAGGTTTGGTCAGTTACGGTCAGTTTTGGTTATTTTGATTAGTTTGGGTGGGTTAGTTTTTGTCAGTTTTTTCAAGTTGTGGTTGATGCTGGTCAGTTTGGGTAAATTTTGGTTAGTTTTGGTCGGTTCGGATAAGTTTTGGTTATTTTGATCAGTTTGCATGGGTGGGTTAGTTTTTGTCAGTTTGGTTAAGTTGTAGTTGATGCTGGTCAGTTTGGGTGAATTTTGGTTAGTTTTGGTCGGTTCGGATAAGTTTTGGTCAGTTACGATCAGTTTTGGTTTGGATGAGTTTTGGTCAGCTACGGTCAGTTTTTGTTATTTTGATTCGTTTGGTTGGGTTAGTTTTTGTCAGTATTTTTAAGTTGTGGTTGATGCTGGTCAGTTTGGGTTAATTTTGGTTAGTTTTGGTCGGTTCGGATAAGTTTTGGTCAGTTACGGTCAGCTTTGGTTATTTTGATCAGTTTGAGTGGGTTTGTTTTTGTCAGTTTGGTTCAGTTGTGGTTAATGCTGGTCAGTTTGGGTGGGTTTTGTTTAGTTTTGGTCAGTTTTGGTTATTTTGATTAGTTTGAGTGGGTTAGTTTTTGTTAGTTTGATTTAGTTGTGGTTGATGTTGGTCAGTTTTGGTGAGTTTTGGTGAGTTGCGGTTATGTTTGGTTATATTGGTCAATTTGAGTCAGTTTTGGTAAGTTTGGGTGGGTTAGTTTTTGTCAGTTTGCTTTAGTTTTGGGTAATGTTGGTCAGTTTTGGTCGGTTTTGGTTATGTTTAGTAGTGTTGGTCAATTTGAGTTAGTTTTGGTAAGTTTGGATGGGTTAGTTTTTGTCAGTTTGGTTTAGTTTTTGTTAATATTGGTCAGTTCGAGTGAATTCTGCTTAGTTTTGGTCGGTTCAGATGAGTTTTGATCAGTTACGGTCAGTTTTGATTATTTTTATTAATTTCGGTGGGTTTGTTTTCGTCAGTTTGGTCTAGTTGTGGTTGATGTTTGTCAGTTTTTGTGAGATCTGGTGAGTTGCGGTTATGTTTCGTTGTATTGGTCAATTTGAGTTAGTTTTGGTAAGTTTGAGTGGGTTAGTTTTTGTCAGTTTGGTTAAGTTCTGGTTAATATTGGTCAGTTCGGGTGAATTTTGGTCAGTTACCGTCAGTTTTGGTCAAGTCTTGTCAGTTTGGGTTATTTTGATTAGTTTGGGTGAGTTACTTTTTGTTAGTTTGGTTAGTTTTGGTCAATTTTTGTCAGTTACGACCAATTCTGGTTAGTTTGGGTTAGTTAGTTTTTGTCAGTTTGATTTAGTTTTGATTAATGTTGATTAGTTCAGGTGAGTTTTGGTTAGTTCTGGTCAGTTTAGTAAGGTTGGCTGGGTCAGTTTTTGTCAACAATTGTCAAAATTGAAATTTTTCAAAAAAGATTGTTTGGAATATGGAAGTTTGCATTTAGTTCTTATGTAATTTGGAAGAAATAATAATAATCCTTTATCACAGTGTATTTTCAAAATATTCGCTCATTCGAATCAATTTTCGAGTTCCAGAACGCAATAAGAAAAAAATAACTTACAATACAGATTTTTTTCAAAATCATTCTAGCCTCAAAAAGATATACATATCCACATAAAGACAGTGAAAAATGATAGTTATATTTGTATTTAAAAAAAGCTACAAAATTTCACAATATAATATACATGCTTTTTATAACAATATATATGTTTAAAAAAAAAAAGAAATAAAGGTGTTGAAGGATTTTTACTATAGTCCGGAGTAGAAGAAATAAATAATATGATTTCTTAAAAATCATAAAAGCAATTAAAAAAATCAAAGTAGCCCAATACCAATTGGTTAAAAAAAATTAAAAAATAATAAAAAATACGAAAAAAACACATAAGTGAAAGAATCTTTGATCAAAGCTAGTAAATCAAGATGGCTCAGAATAAAATGGATAAACACTATCCAAACTTCAAAAGCACTAAATACAAAATATGCTTCTTCGCAAAGTTTATTTTAAATGTATGATATTATTATGGTTGATAAAAACTTTTTGGTGATTTGAGGTGAATTGAGGCCTGTGAGAAAGCTGTCACTCTAAGGAGTTTTAGCACTGAAAACAAAAACGATTACCCAGTTTATAAATAAAAACGAATTATGGAAATGTATGTGAATTTGACAGGCAAGATTACCGTAAATAAAACCCTCCCCTTGCCTCTCTAAGTAGATGTTGAACTCAATGTTCAATAAAGTACTTTTAACAAATGCAATATTTTTTAGGCTACCACCCGGTCCTGCCCGGCTGCACGTCCAAGAACGCAGCTTCTGCCTCACCACCGGAGTACCCCCACGAGTGGCCGGCCAATGGCAGATCGCCGACCTACGTCGCTACGGCGTCGTCGATGGACGTTTCTGCTTCGAAGGCGGCTCGCGGTGTCTCAAAGGCGAAGGCCTCTACATCCTCATCGCCGACCAAGGGGACGAAATAATGGCCGCTCTTCAAGCTGCCGCCACTGGCAACTTACACTCGTCCAGAAAACGTCCCGTATCCAGAAACATGTCCGTCATGGACAGTCCCGCCCGACGGTCGCAGCTTCGCTTAGCTGAACTACGAGAAAGCGAAGCCTCACTAACGTCCCGAGCTGACTCCCCGTATACGGACCTGGAAAGCAACTATGGCTGTGGTGATAGCATTAGCAATGACGGATGGAATCAGCCGTCAATTGAACGATGCATGAGCTGTATTAGCAAACTAGGAGCTATGTCTCGCTCGTCCACAGCTACTGTGACGCCTGGAAATTTAGGACCGCCGTGCTGGGAGCACACGTGCGATCGTCACTCTATGAGCAGTTCCAGTGATAGTAGTGGTTGGAGCCAAGCAGTTACCCGTCCACCACGTCCTCCCAAATGCTCGCCCAAAAAACCCGCTCCTCTACCCACGTACGACAACTATGATGTTCCTAAATTGCCATATCCGGTTGAACCGGACCAGCACTATGACACCCCGCGCAAGCTCCGCGAGTGTCTTACTCCCTTTGAAACCATACAGAAGCCGTGCGGTTGTATCCTGCGCGTGCGCCAGCCTATAAGTGACCCTGATAGGCCGTGCGTTTGTCAGAGGCTGATGAGTTGTTGGGGCACCACTGATGAACCCAATGCCGTTTACGCCACTGTGGACTACAGCAAAAAGAAAAGGTATTGTTACACACTTTACTACACCCTGAACTCGTCGTACTCCTCTTTGAAAATCGTCTCATCTACCACGGTGAGAGTTTCTCTATGAGCTTTCATGGCCACGGTTGCCAAATGTTGCGTGTTGAGTACTTACCAAGTAATAAATCACGTTCGAATAGTAATAGTATAAAACTTTAGTCAGCGTTTATGGAAATAAAAAGACTTTGACAATATTACAAAATTAGGTAACAAAGTCTAACATATTACTTCCAACAGGTATCATCCCAACCCCGGCTCTGTGAACTACGCCAATCTAACACCCGTCAAGCTACAACCTGGTTTCAACTACGAAAACATGGACTTTGCGCAGAGTTTGAACTTATATGAAAACGGCAAGGAACTGAGCGATAAAGTCAAAGAATTGTTGTGTCAAAAGTGCGGACACTCGCAAAACGACTATCTGGTAATGGAGCCAAAAAGTCACTACATCCCCATGAGCCCCGCTGTTAAACAGCGCCTTAATAAGGCCCTGTCCAACTCCAACCCAAACCTTATCCAGCCAAAACCACCTGGTAGTGCCATGTTGCACGCCGGGGAAATTTACCAAAGAAAGCACATGCTAGACCATGCCGATGATATAGCACTACACCGGAAGCGCTCCAATTCGGCTGATTCGTCTACAGGCAAAGCAGAGCCAGAGCCGGAAGGTGATCTTATGTCGCCGTGCAAGTGTCCAGGACAGCTCGTTAGACGTTCATCGAGTGTTCCGTGCAAGTCCAATCGCGATTCGTCCAGCTCGAATGACTCTGGAGTGTTCGAACTGCCCCGGAGGGTGGTTAGCAGTCACGTGACGTTGCCCAGACGATCCAAAAGCAGCGATCCTTTGAGGGATTTGAGTTTTCAGTTCAACAAGGGGGAGGGGAAGAGTGCCAGTGCTGAGGCCGAGGTTCCGGTGAGTTTACAAAGATTAGGTATCCACATATCAATGGATTTGTTCAATTTTGAAGCAGAGTTTCGGGGTTATTGAATAATTTGAACTGAAAAGATGCTGCTTTCAACACAAAAAATTATTCCAAAACGAACTAAATTCATATCAGAATTTAATGGTTTTTAGGTTATTTAGGGCTCGTTCGGGATCTTAAGTTCTTTCTGGTTTTAAAGTATAGAATCAATAATTTCTGGAATCCCAGTAACCGCCAATTCAGAAATGATTACTAGGTCAGTTGAAACAGCTGAAGAAGAATTGATTGAATTCAGACTGATAACAATGCTGAACTTGATGAACCTAAGAAGATCTGAAAGAACTCGAAAGTACCCGAAAAAACACAAAGAATCAAATAAATGGAAACTACCCGATAGACCCCTAAGAACCACCAGAGAATCAAAGAACCCGAAAGAACACGAAAGAACCCGAACGAACTCGACCGAACAAAACAAAACTAGCCCAAATTTTTTGCAAAATAGAATAGTGAAATAGAAAATGATTTTTCAAATTCGCCTTGGAAAAATACAAAATACGTGGATACCTTATGATTACAAAAACCATGTTGTGATGTAGTTGGCGTGATTTTTATAGGTTATGTTTCAGGTTTGCCCCAATGGCAGCACCAGCAGTGGAACCTCAGACATGTCAGACTATTTCGAGACTTTATCCTTGTCATCGCACTCGTCCAGTGTGGAACCGCCGCCTCCGCCATCCTGCACGTTGAGGCCTCGATCCGGCAACGAATATCTGAGCATGCAACGATTAATCGCGCCTGTGCCTGAAGAGCACCACTAGTGTAAATGAGCAATAATCCTTTGGTGGTGTCTGGAACCACTTCAGGCAGCACGCAGTGTAGATCAGGCACGTCCTCCTAGTTAGATTGTGAAGTTTTATACTGTAGATTTTATCATTATATACCCTAGTCCTGTTTGTTTATTAAATGTTTATTTATTTTATTTGCTCCCAGAGTGGAGGGCGTGCTGTTATGGGGTCTCACTGTATCGTTTTTCTGGTCCTTTATATGATACAGGTGTATACATTAACCTATAACGTATTGCATATAATCGGTTCGTTTTTATTTTTGGCCCTGTATAAATATACGATGTATTTACTTAATTATTGAATAAATTATTCAAAATGAAATGGGTTTCTTTGGTCGTCAATTTTCCGAATTTAATCGCCATAAAATTGTGTATTATGGAAAGCGTTTGAATATTCGCTGGAGCTGTAGTTTTTAGACGTTAACGCCATCTCTTGATTTTATATGAAACTACTGAATAATATTCGCCATCAACGACATCTCTTGGATTTTTGATTGATCAAGCTGTGTTGGAGAGCAGAAGTGTCATTCTGACTCATCCATAGAAACTATCTTCAAAAATCCATCATCTCTTCTGAAATTCTGCTCTCTTGCTTCGAACACTTTCAGAACCAGAAAATTTCAAGAAGACGCTGATTAATATTAGGATCACAGAAGTGTCGAGGAGGTATAAAAATTCGCTCTTTTAGCAATATGAGAAGGAGGTATTTGCTCCTGTTGCCATTTCTGATGAAGGCCCCAGCCTCCAGATAACCTCGTGCACTTTCTGCTCTCCTAATACAAATCCAAAATTCAACGAGAAAATTTCAAAACTTGGACTTTTATCAGGATCGCAGAAGTGTTGAGGAGGTATTTGCTCCTGTTATCATTTTTGATGAAGGCCTCAGCCTCCAGATTACCTCGTGCACTTTCTGCTCTCCTAATACAAATCCAAATTCGACGAGAAAATTTCAAAACCTGGACTTCTCTCAGGATCGCAGAAGTGTTGAGGAGGTATTTGCTCCTGTTATCATTTTTGATGAAGGCCTCAGCCTCCAGATTACCTCGTGCACTTTCTGCTCTCCTAATACAAATCCAAATTCGACGAGAAAATTTCAAAACTTGGACTTTTATCAGGATCGCAGAAGTGTTGAGGAGGTATTTGCTCCTGTTATCATTTTTGGTGAAGGCCCCAGCCTCCAAATAACCTCGTGCACTTTCTGCTCTCCTAATACAAATCCAAATTCGACGAGAAAAATTTCAAAACCTGGACTTCTATCAGAATCGCAGAAGTGTTGAGGAGGTATTTGCTCCTGTTATCATTTTTGGTGAAGGCCCCAGCCTCCAGATAACCTCGTTCACTTTCTGCTCTCCTAATACAAATCCAAATTCGACGAGAAAAATTTCAAAACCTGGACTTCTATCAGAATCGCAGAAGTGTTGAGGAGGTATATTTGCTCCTGTTATCATTTTTGGTGAAGGCCCCAGCCTCCAAATAACCTCGTGCACTTTCTGCTCTCCTAATACAAATCCAAATTCGATGAGAAAATTTCACAAACATGGACTTTTATCAGGATCGCAGAAGTGTTGAGGAGGTATTTGCTCCTGTTATCATTTTTGGTGAAGGCCCCAGCCTCCAGATAACCTCGTTCACTTTCTGCTCTCCTAATACAAATCCAAATTCGTCGAGAAAAATTTCAAAACCTGGACTTCTATCAGGATCGCAGAAGTGTTGAGGAGGTATATTTGCTCCTGTTATCATTTTTGGTGAAGGCCCCAGACGCCAGATTACCTCGTGCACTTTCTGCTCTCCTAATACAAATCCAAATTCGACGAGAAAAATTTCAAAACCTGGACTTCTATCAGGATCGCAGAAGTGTTGAGGAGGTATATTTGCTCCTGTTATCATTTTTGGTGAAGGCCCCAGACGCCAGATTACCTCGTGCACTTTCTGCTCTCCTAATACAAATCCAAATTCGACGAGAAAAATTTCAAAACCTGGACTTCTATCAGGATCGCAGAAGTGTTGAGGAGGTATATTTGCTCCTGTTATCATTTTTGGTGAAGGCCCCAGACGCCAGATTACCTCGTGCACTTTCTGCTCTCCTAATACAAATCCAAATTCGACGAGAAAAATTTCAAAACCTGGACTTCTATCAGGATCGCAGAAGTGTTGAGGAGGTATATTTGCTCCTGTTATCATTTTTGGTGAAGGCCCCAGACGCCAGATTACCTCGTGCACTTTCTGCTCTCCTAATACAAATCCAAATTCGACGAGAAAAATTTCAAAACCTGGACTTCTATCAGGATCGCAGAAGTGTTGAGGAGGTATATTTGCTCCTGTTATCATTTTTGGTGAAGGCCCCAGACGCCAGATTACCTCGTGCACTTTCTGCTCTCCTAATACAAATCCAAATTCGACGAGAAAAATTTCAAAACCTGGACTTCTATCAGGATCGCAGAAGTGTTGAGGAGGTATATTTGCTCCTGTTATCATTTTTGGTGAAGGCCCCAGACGCCAGATTACCTCGTGCACTTTCTGCTCTCCTAATACAAATCCAAATTCGACGAGAAAAATTTCAAAACCTGGACTTCTATCAGGATCGCAGAAGTGTTGAGGAGGTATATTTGCTCCTGTTATCATTTTTGGTGAAGGCCCCAGACGCCAGATTACCTCGTGCACTTTCTGCTCTCCTAATACAAATCCAAATTCGACGAGAAAAATTTCAAAACCTGGACTTCTATCAGGATCGCAGAAGTGTTGAGGAGGTATATTTGCTCCTGTTATCATTTTTGGTGAAGGCCCCAGACGCCAGATTACCTCGTGCACTTTCTGCTCTCCTAATACAAATCCAAATTCGACGAGAAAAATTTCAAAACCTGGACTTCTATCAGGATCGCAGAAGTGTTGAGGAGGTATATTTGCTCCTGTTATCATTTTTGGTGAAGGCCCCAGACGCCAGATTACCTCGTGCACTTTCTGCTCTCCTAATACAAATCCAAATTCGACGAGAAAAATTTCAAAACCTGGACTTCTATCAGGATCGCAGAAGTGTTGAGGAGGTATATTTGCTCCTGTTATCATTTTTGGTGAAGGCCCCAGACGCCAGATTACCTCGTGCACTTTCTGCTCTCCTAATACAAATCCAAATTCGACGAGAAAAATTTCAAAACCTGGACTTCTATCAGGATCGCAGAAGTGTTGAGGAGGTATATTTGCTCCTGTTATCATTTTTGGTGAAGGCCCCAGCCTCCAGATTACCTCGTGCACTTTCTGCTCCCCCAATACAAATCAAAATTCGACGAAAAAATAGTTCCAACCCTATCAAGAACTGTACTTGGAACGATCCTCGACGTGCGCACTAAAAAAAATTGGTTCAAACTTGATATAAATGATTCTTGCCACGTTCCAACCTGACTTGGAGATCGGTTCCAGAACGATTCTTTTGATACCTGACAGAGTACAGAGTTGGAATCGATTGGGGTGACATGCGCATTCTCTCTAGCCCCGCCATTTTAGTTAATTCATGAATGTTTTGGCTTGTTATTTACTTACCTTGTGTGTTTATTTGTTGATAGCTCAGTTTAAATCTATTTTTGGGTGAAAACATTTCATTATAATGAGATGATGAAGATTCAAAACTCGATTTCCAAAATCGGTGTTCAAATCCAAAACTGGTGCGATTCTAGGATTGTAATGGAAAATCTAGCTCATGCGCAAAAATTCATTTTTAAAGGTTCTGGAACAAACCTAATATAACCAATACGCTGTTACACAACAAGAAAACAATATTATAGGAAAATACTTTATTAACAAAAAATAGAAATCACTTAGTCTGAAAACACACAGGTTCACAATGCAAAGTCTGCAAATTCAGCAGCACCGCCTCAAAACTCCTTTGGAACTCCGGAACGCTAATCAGGCAAACTTCCTGACCGTTATCACCTTTGACAATTTTAGTGGCAAACTCCTCCATATTGCCTGCAAAGAACACATGCGAACACTCCTCAAGTATAAAAGGATCTGTATCGTAATAAGGAAAACACTTGAGGGTGTCAGGCGCAGTGGGCGCCAGATGGTTCCACTCCAAACACATCTCCATCACCTCCAAAGGGTCACTTATGTCACAATAACGCTTCACATCCTTGACATTCTGCCCTGAAGTGCCCGTTATCTTCACACCACCCAATTCAAACATGTACGGATTGGACACTTGGTTGAAGGACTTAAACACACTACTCTGAGGAAACATGCAAAAATGCATAGGCTTCTGCGGTAGGATGTGATTGCTCGGATCATACTCGCCAGGCATCACATCCACATCGACCACTTCGCACAAATTCACAAGAAACTCGTCAAAACTCTTAACCGCATCGATGGACTCCTGCGACTCACTGACCCTGGACACCATGGAGATGGTGGTTTTACTCTTAGCAGGCTCCGTTCTGATGCTGTTGCCTGCTATAACCACCCGGCAGATGTTGGGGACGCGTTCGTCACCTAAGCTGCCTTGAAGCCAGTGGCACAGCAGTTGCAGGTTGGGGGAGGTTTTTTCATGTTGGATGAAATTGAGACCGCTGAGGAGGAGGATGTAAGTGGGGGTGGAGAATTGGGGACGGGGGATTTGAGGGCGGTAGCCGGCGAAGATGTATTCGTCCACTTGGAATTTGCCCTTGCCGATGTCTTGGCCGAGAAGGGCGCAAGTTATGCCGGTTACTAGTTTGGTGCTGGGGATGTTGCCTAGAACAAGCCATAAGAATACACCTGAATATCCATCAATATCTGACATTCGACAAGCGCTCTGGGTAAAACCTTTTAGTAAGGTTTACATTTGTTTTCGAATTAAAACTGTCAAATTTCCGCTTGGCAAAGGGGAATCATATGCTACCATCTATTAAATTTTTGTTCAAAGTCACGCTCACGCCAAATACAATGTGAATGGTGCTATATGATTCTCGTTTGCCAAGGGGAAATTTGACAGTTCCACTTCAAAATGAAATATAATGATAATGTAAACCAGGCATTTGTTTAAACGACTCCGGCGACTGTCCATACATAAAACCATAAAAGCAAACCAAGCCCAAGCATTACCTTTACCTATAATCTGATATCGCTGCACTTCATCCTCCATAAACATAACATCACTATCATCAGTGAAATGCGTCAAAACCGGCTGCGGCACCAACTGATTTCCCTCGGCAAGGGTTTTCAACACGGAAGGCTTCAACTTCTGGTCCTTGAACAACGTTCCAATCACAATACATTGTTGTTGTTGGAATTCCGTGAGTTTGTGCAGCTTGCAAATGGGGTATCGGTCGCCCCATTTTTCCTGGATTCGTTGAATGAGAAACACTTCCATGTCGCGTAGACGCGTTAAATAGATACTGCAGTATTGTTTGGTGTAGTCGGCATGTTTTTTTGTGAATTTTTCCGAACAATTTTTGTAGTTTATCGACAGTCGTTCTGGCATTGTTGGGTTTTTGTTTTGTTTACGTTTACGTTTGGTGAAGTGGGGTTTGGGGTTATGTTGGTTGGCGGGCTTTTGATTGTCTTATGTAAGGTTTACATTGAATTTCATTTCGAAGTGGCACTGTCAAATTTTTACTTGGCAAACGACAATCATATGCTACCATCTACAAGTTATTTGCGTTCAAAGTCACGCTTAATCCAAATTGATTGTGGTGGTAGCGTATGTTCCTTGTTTGCCAATCCGAAATTTGACAGTTCCACTTCTAAATGAAATTGAATGTAAACCAGGCATAAAACCTGAAGTGATGTGCTAGTTGTCAACTTAGGCAGCCCTCAATACATTCTGAAAATTATTTATTATACAAAATAAATAAGTAGTCGAGGGCATACCAAACATGGACTTAAAATAACAAGAAGACACATAACACCTTCAGCGTTGATTTTTTTTAACCAAACACAATAATAAAAGAGGCCAGCATTGTTTTTGTTTACTTGCCGGTGACCGCCTGGTCTTGACATACTTTCTATAGTCATTGTTTTATCCATAAAACCCTAAATAGCGCAATTTAAAATAGAAATTGATTAAAGAGCTAGTTTTTTTTCCAGAGATTGAGAAATAAACTTTCTACTAACTTCCTAACCTCACAAAACGGTTGTCTGAAAACAATAGCTTCCAGGCCTCAAGTGATGGTTTTGCCAGATGTTGCCATGTTTCAACACAAAACGTAAGTCTCAAGAAAAATTTTCACCTGCAAAAAATGTTTTTTGATGATGATCATTTGTGACGACAAACTGAAGATACATGGGATTATGGGTGTTTGGAATCGGGACCATTATCAATTCTCCGCCACGGCGCTTAGAACAGTGATAGAACCATAGAAAAAGATCTTTTTCCTGTGACTATTATTATTATTCTATCTATTTTAATACAGTAATTCTCATGGTCGCCATCGGAAGAGTTCCGAAACTCTATTCAAAAGGGTCTTCTAGAGTTGCACCATTTTTATTTCCTGCTTCAGAAATCCGCGCTGTTCCGAACACTCTAATATTCTTGTGTATTTAGGGTTGCGTTACTTCACAACTTGCACGTCAGTTTCAGTTCAAATGGTGCGTCCCCATGAGCGTAGGGGCCGCGTTTTGACATTTTAAGCGTATTGACATACCCGTTCTGATTGGTTATAGAATTTTGAATCATGACGGCAGGAAAATCACGAACCAATCCTATCACAAAACGCAAAAACGCCGTCCTTGAAATACGCACATGGGGACCTACCATTACGTCAGTCTTTTGCGTTTCTAAAAATAAGGATGAGGAAGCTAATTTGATACGATACGTATCGAGATTACGAGGGATGTTGAAGCGGAACGAATAGCTGGATGGTTGTAGAAAACCAATGGAACAAATAAAAAAAAGAGTTTTTTTAGTTCAAAGTAGAAAACCTAAAATTACACATAATCATTTCTGGAAAAACGTCATGAGTGAAACTGTTACGGCTTTCAAGAGATGGAGCAAATGTTGTTTTGTAATTCGAACAAATACTGTTGTTGAACATTTTCATTGAAAACGTCATATCTAAAAAAGTGTCGTTTTTGATGATGAGATTTTTTTCAAGAAAAGAGACACATCTAGGAAAAAAACACGTATTTATTTTTTATTTTCCATGCCTAAGGACAAAACTAAAATTTTTCTTAAGAAACCGTATTTATAGCTCCATCTACTTAGACTACCACCATTTCACAAGAACAACAAACAAAAAAAACACGAAAAAATTATTTTATTCAAAACCAAATCAATATTGTGTGTAAAGTCCGCTGCCCACACAGGTAAATTTGAACGGCCTCTTATGATTCCTCCCACTAAAATGTCATTTTCTTACAATAAACCCAAGCCTAAAACAATCAAGTTACCTGACACTTTTCACAAACTTGACTGGGTTTTCACCGCCATTTTGCAACGCCGCCATGTAAACATCAAAAAGCGAACACAACATGTGCAACTGCTGCGCCAACAAAAACGGCGAACTTTGCGTTGCTGTTTCGCATAAATTAACACATCTTTCCATGTCCTGCAAAGGAATTGAAAAACCCAAAAAATAAAAATAATAACTAACCCTTATATCGTCAGAGTTCAACGCATTGTATCTGCCTTGGTGCTGGAACATCAGCACAAAAATGGGCGCGGGCACCGGGTACGTATTCTTGATCACCACGAAACAGTCAATGCTTGCTGGAATATATTATTAGTAGCAGTAGCAACATTAAGAGGGCGCTTTACCGTCAGGCCTGTTTATCTTAAGCAAATAAAACAGATCAGTAGACGTGATGATGTCATCGTTTACCAATGACAGCCCGATTTTCTGTTGACAAAACATCTGATAGGTTGTTGACGTCCATTTTGAAATACCCGATATGTGGGTGGTGGGGATGTTGATCGAGTCCGGCAAGTCGGGGATGAGGTTTTGTTCTAGTTGTTGCATCTGCTTGGCCAAATCATACCTCCTCATCAACCGCTTCCGCAAGGTCTTCAAAATAAACTCAACCTGCGGCTGGATTTCAGCGTCAGTCAACCGTTTTGTCGCCAAAAAGTCAATCCCGCATATTTTCTGCGCCCACTTGTAGCCATAACCAATCTGCATTGCCAGCACCGCAAACGAATCTGTTTCGTACTTTTTCAAAATAAACCCGATATTAGGACTCGGGCTTTCTAGTCCGGTGTCATTTTCCACTAAATCACCTAGAATGTTGTGACCTGACAAAATTTCTCTGGCTGTGTTCACCGTTATTACGGCGGGAACATCCATGTTGGTGGTGACTGTAACGATTTTCAATTTGGTGTGATAGGAGAAGGTTATCACCATTTTTGGTCCCTGGTCTATGAAGATGGTAAGGTCGATTTTTAACGGATGAGTTTCGAGCATTTTCTTGCGACGATCCTCCCAGGAGGTGGCTGGAGTAGGGTGCTCCGTGTGGTGTGAGGACTTGCGGTGCTTCTTGCGCCTTTCCACCACTTCCTCAACCTCCGGAAGCTCCGTTTCGGACTCGGAGTCATCCTCATTCAACCCACTCGAGTTGGACACCTCTTGAGCTTCATTGAACTGCACCGCCTCATCTTTATCCCCCACTATAGATATAGTTAGACTAGTTTCATAAACACTCTTATACGCGTTAATGTTGGCATATAAAACAAACAAAGGATCGGGCAGTAGTTGAACATGAGCGTGTTCCTCGCCGCAAGCGTCCAATCCGAGTTTCTCTTGCAAAGGCTTGCAAGCATTGACAACGTCGCGCAGCAGTGGCAAAAATGCCGTGTACTTTTCTTTGCGCTCGCTTATTTCTGGAATGTTTCGATGTCAAAGTTAATTGTGACTGAGAGGCGTTTACTTTTACCGTTGTTAATGATTTCTTTTTGTTCCTCTAGTTCTTTGCAGCGTTGCGACATGTTTTTGCATTGGGTTAGTTCCCACTCGAGACGGGCCATTTGTAGTAAATGGTCTTGCTCTTCGTTGTTTTTGTCAATCTGGTGAAAATTGAGGTTTAAGCTCTTTAACTGTATCATCGAAGATACCAAAGTTATGGAGAAAGTTTGAACGGATATTGACGCAAAAATCACATATTGATGATGACTGGGAGGACGAAACATCGGATTTCAAAATTGACATCTTGTGAAGGGCAAAAATGATATAAAACGTATGAATTAATTTAACCAAATGGATGAGAAAAAAAGAAACTTGAAAAAGGAAACATTCATACTTCGACGAATTGCGAACTCCATTCCCATTGGTCGGTTAACCATCAAGAATGTCCCTTTTCTTGACGGCAATTGCTGATTCGCATCTCACAAATTATATTCAGAAAACAAACGAGTTCCTATTGGTCGAAACCGCGTGCCTTTGCGATAGAACGGAGTCCTGAGAACGCCTGGTTAACATTGAATTTTACTTCGAAGTGGAATTGACAGATTTCCGCTTGCCAAACGGAAATCATCATACACTACCATCCACATTAAATTTGGCGTAAGTTTGACTTTGAAGTCAAATGCAATGAGATGGTAGCTTATGATTCTTATTTGGCAAGCGGAAATCTGTTACTTCCATTTCGAAGTGAAATTCAATGTAAACCTTACATAATTGATTGGCGTTCGCAGAGCCCCGTTCTGTGGCGGCGACATGCAATCCCGATCAATAGACACTATTTCAAGCTCCAACTAGTAATTATTGGTCCGATTTGTGTGAAAAGTCATCAAAGCCTGTCCATATTTTATACCTCAAAAACAAACTACCTGTCACAATCCGACCATCACCCCTCTTTCAACCAGTCAGAAATCCGCAAAATTTGTCTGAAGCCGTTTACTCAGAGATCCGTTTTGTCGTGAGCGACAAGCGATCTGAGCTCGTTTGAGTATGGGGGGAATTCTTAAACGAGTTCTTATTGGTCGGACCGCATGTCACCGGCGACAGAATGAACCACCTAATCTGAGGTTTACATTGAATTTCACTTCGAAGTAGAACTGTCAAATTTCCGCATGGCAAACGGGAATCATATGCTAACAGCTACATTGTATTTGTGTTCAAAGTCACGCTCACGTCAAATTCAATGTGGATGGTACCAGGTATGCTGCTAATAAACATACGACAAATTAAATTGTCCAAAGCTCGCCATATGTTATAAGAAAATCACCAAAACATGTCTATAGCTCCGGTATACGGTCCAGCCTATAAGAATTCGTTTGAGAATGAGAATTCTCAAGCAAGTTCCTATTGGTCGGGCTGCATTTCGCCGGTGACAGAACGGAGCTCTGAAACGGAGGCCTAATGTAAGGTTTACATTCAATTTCATTTCGAATTGGAACTGTCAAATTTACACCAAATTCAATGTAGATGGTACCATATACCATATGATTCCCATTTGGCAGGCGGAGATTTGACAGTTCAACTTCGAAATTAAATGGAATGTAAAGCAGCCATGATTGTGAATGAAGCTCGGAATGAAGCTAAAGAATGCATGACAGATGACAGATCAAATTGCCAAAACCCGCCATGTTGTGTAAGGAAATCAACAAAGACTATACATATTTTATACTTCATTGTCAATCCAACTGTCACAATCCTACCATAACCTCACTTTCATTCAACACGTCAAAGATCCGCATTTTCAGAGCTCCGATATGCGGTTCAGCCATTAAGAACTCGTTTGAGAATGAGAATGCTTAAGCAAGTTCCTATTGGTCGGGCTGCATGTCGCCGGCGACATAACGGAGCTCTGATGGTGAGTCCCCATGGGCGTAATTGCCACGTTTTGACATACCCGTTCTGATTGGTTGCATTATAGACAGTTACAACTTACAGCAATCATGGCGAAGCGATTCAATTAACACATTTTAACAAATTCTGACCTTATCCATCCTTAATAAACCGAAGAAAATTCAAAATCGCACGCCATGATTGTTGCAAGTTGTAACTATCGAAAATACAATCAATTTGAACGAGTATGTCAAAACGCGGCAATTATGCCTATGAGGACCCACCATAAAAACGCGGCTTAACTGTGAATGATGCTCGGAATGACGCTAGAAAATGCATGACAGGTTAATATGTCCATAACCCGCCATGTTGTATAAGAAAATCATCAAAGCTTGGTCCATATTTATTACCTCATTGACAATCCTAACATAACCCCACTTTCATTCGAAACGAAAAACGATTCGATTAATAAGAACTCGTTTGACAATGATAATTCTTGAGCAAGTTTCTATTGGGTTGTCCGCATGTAGCCGGCTACAGAATGGATCTGAGAATACAGCTTAAAACTGTGAACGAAGCTAGTTCACATATAATGACAGATAAGTTGTCTATTATCCGCCATATTGAATAAAAACAGACACCAAAGCATGTCCATATTTTATACCTCATTGACAATCCACCTGTCACAATAATTCACAAACCAAACATAACCCTACTTTCAGCCAAAACGGACAAAGCCCAAAGTCGCGTTCTCAGACTGAGTTCTGTCGAGAGCGGCACCCGGCACGCAGTTTGACCAATAAGAACTCGTTTGAGGATGAGGTGATGTCTAGTTTACATTCAATTCCATTTCGAAGTGGAATTGTGAAATTACTGAAATTTCGCTATGGCAAACGTTGAATTTGGCATAAGTATGACTTTGAACACAAATTCAATTAGATGTTGGCATATGATTCCGGTTTGGCAGGCGAAAATCTGTCACTTTCACTTCGAAGTAAAATTGAATGTAACCCTTAAATTATTCTTTAACGCCATATTGTATAGGAAGCTCACCATAACCTGTCCATGTTTATACGACAACAAGGACAACCCATCTGCCACAATCCTACCATAACCTCATTTCCAGCCAAAACGGAAGACGTCAAGGGGATGACATAAAATTTCTTGAAGTCAACAAAGCCTATCCATTTTTAACACCTCATTGACAAATGTCACAATTCAGTCCAACCATAACCCCACTTTCTTCAAAACAACATCCCATTCATCTTTGGGATATTTTGTGACAACAACATCCACTTACCTTTTTAAACTTCTTGGTCACTTCCTTAGGAGCCCCACTCATGAACTCCTCCAAACTAACCAACTCAATATCCTCATGTTCCGATTTGAATTTAACGCACTTGTTCACCTCCTTCGTCAAATGGTACAGCTCATAAACCAAATTTTCGCATGTCAATTTGATTGTATCGCATTTTTTCTTCTCAATTTCAAGCTGTTCCCGTTCAATCACCTGCTTGTTTTTATCTATGCGGTTCATTTTTCTAACCCCGATTATCCCCAAAGCTATTGCGTTAATGAATAGAGATAGTTGTTCTGATTTGTCTGAAGATTTAGCCTGTGAAAGTTGAAATTTAAGATAAAAGGGGTTTTAATAAGAGGGCTACCTTTGCGGTGGTTTTATAGTCGAGGGCCAGTTGCAGGTTTTCGCGTATATCGTTCAATAGCTTGAAATATACAACAGAATATTCGTCAACGTCACATTTCTTAGCTTCGGCCAGCTCGGTTTCGCAGATTTTCTGGAAAATGGGGTTTTGATAGTGGCAAGGAAAGTAAAGATAATACCTGGTAAATGTCGACTTCGGGTTCATTTTCACTTGGGACGGTTTTGCGCTTCTTTTTCACTTGAGGTGATGAACTTGAATCTTTCACCATGATTCAAATTGACTAATTATTTTGCCAATAAACAATAAACCGGCCAAAATGAATGAATGGCGATATAAACAACAAAACATAGCCTCAATCCAATCCATTGACGTTCTTGACAAATGATATTGAATGACGAAAAGGCGTTTTCTTGTTGAATAATCCGGGTGAGTTCAAATCACAGTTCAGCCAAACAGCAAATCGTTTTTCTATGAATTCGAGCAACGTTGATAAAGGAAAGGGAGATGGTTAATAAAATTTAAATAGAGATTACTTAGATTAAATCATCTGCATACGATATCACAGTACCTACAAATTCAACCTCACAAAGAAGAGGGTTCATATACAATATAAAACGATAGGTCCTGGTACCATACTCGTATGATGTAGACGACTTGTCAAGAGTTTGCCAAGAGTTTTTGTTAAAAAAAAATCTAGTTCTGGAACTCGTTCCTTAGCTTCCAAGTCGCATGAGCCAAAAAGCAAATGATCTGTGTGTGGAGTACTCTGTTCTGGGCCCGTCGCTGTGGAATGTTCTGAACGACAAGGTACTTATCAGGAACAACTTGGTGGAGAAGGTCAAGACGATTTGCTTCACTAATTGGGCCTTGCGAGACCACAAGACTAGTCAGAATGAGAAGACAAGAATTCGAATTAAAAAAATCAAGATATGAAAAAAGAAAATTTTTGAAGAAACAAAAATCAAATTGTCTTCAAGATAGCGCAATTTTCATCTAATTCGTTCAAAAGTTATCGCGTTTCATAGTTAGGAAGCTTGAGAATGTCGAAAAAGCAAATATTTTGAATTACGAGAAACTTCAGAGTTAAAAAATCCCAAAAATGCTTGAAGAATTAAGTGACGCAAAATTCATCAAAATCCGCCGTTAAGATGTTATGAAATTCTTGTAAAGTTGCAAAAATCGTGTATCATGTTCAAGAAAAAGTTTGAGATTTTGAAGATCTTTTCATATTTTTACACCTTTCAAGGCTCATAACTTTTTTATTTTTGGAAGTATCGTCATTTTTCTCACCATTTTTTTTGATTACTTTTAAAAAATCCTTCCTATAGAAATGAAGCTGCAAATTTGACTCTATGTCAAATTGGAAGGTTGAAAAAAAATCAAGACAAGAAAACCCAAGAAACCATGAAGTAACTAGATCAAAATGTCTTCAAAATTGCAAAATTTACATAAATTTCGGTCAATTCGTTTTAAAGTTTTAACATTTTATGAAGCTTGAAAATGTCGAAAATTGGAATATTTTGAATTACGTAGAAATCTTAGAGAAAAAATTTTATACTTGCTCCGCTAGACATGTTACATTCATCATAAACAACCGCTAAAATACGACTCACAAGTAGTTTTAAAATAATTGGAATGAGTTGTAACTGGAAAAATAGTCTCATACATCCTTTTTTACAATGAATTACTACTGTGCGAATTCTTCTTAACACATTTCCAAATCCCACGGAATGATAAATTAAAAATTCGATTTGCATCCACCGAACCACTCCAAGCCCACCAGAAGAAAACACCCATCTGTCATTCTGTCTTGTCATCATCATATGCTCGCTTGACGACGCTAACTTCTCACGTCATTTCTTCTCCACTTTTAACTCAACAACGTGAAGTTATTAAATAATTAGCAAAATTCAAAATTTTCCCTCCCAAAAATGGAAAAACTCAATTGTCCGCTTTGCTGCAACGAAACCTTCGATTCGCACGACGAACTGCGAAAACACATACTGGAAGTGGTGAAGGTGTTATGGTGTCCATCGTGCGAACAGTCTTTTGAGGATTTGATTGAGTTGGCCGAACATTTGGGCAGTTTTTGTGTGAATCGCAACACGGAGGAGGTTAAAATGGAGGAGGAGGTGAAGGAGGAAACTGAATGTGAGTTATATTACACAACATTATAAATTAATGGTAGCTAGGCAACGGGGGTTTTAATCTCACATCTCAACACCTCTAGTTTCTATTTGCTGTATTTTATGCAATTTCTCAGCTGATTGTCAAAAAGGTACTGAAGCAGGGTTGATAATCGTGGAAAAAATCCGACAACACTGGAGCCGCGTACAAAAATCCACAGCCTGGCAACGGTTTTGGCTTGCTACAAAAGGCGATAGTAGCTTTGTTCCCGGAGCAGTTCCGTACAGTGTTGCCAGGTCTTGTGGTAACGCACTAATCGTGACACCAGTGGCTTTATTTTCGATTTTTGAAATCTTAATTATGTATTGAATGGTTTGCTATCTTTGCAGCCAAAGAAACAGAAGAGGCACTATACAGTTGCGAAAAATGCAACATGACGTTCTCTTCAGTCCAGGAACATTTGGATTCTTACCATAATGGCGAAGAAGTAGTTGTGGTAAGTTTTCTTAAAAAAAACATTTCCCTTAAAAAAATGTCCAGGAAATAGACGATCCTGACGAACTGGATGATTCAGAAGCGGACAGCATAATCGACGCAGTACATGACCAGACAGATAATGATAATACAGATATTATGCTACAAAAAATCGAAAATCACAAACCAACCAATGCGCAACCAATCACCGCTAAATTTATTCTGCGAGATTGTCAAGCGGTGCAAATTACCGATGAGGAAGCGGAGAAAATGGAAAAGTCGGAAATTAGGGAAATTCATCGTTGTCCCAATTGCGACCTTCAATTTCCAAATATTGTGCATTTTCAAAAGCACAGTTGCAATGCGGATATCATTGTGGGAAAGCGGAATAATCGAAGAAAGATGGTTAGGAAGGAAAAAGGTGTGGATGATGAAGACGTGGTGCAGTATCAATGCACGTTTTGTTTGGCCACTTATGATGGTGTTGATGAGCTGACGGAACATATGAAGATTCATTTGGTGGATAATGATACAGGTGAGTTTGGTGCGGTTCTTATTCCTGTAGTTTTTTTTTTGCTGATTTTTTCCAAAAACTCGGGCGCCACCCTCTGGATGTATGTGCAGAATCATCCGTGAAGCTTCAAATAAAGGAAAAACGGTGATAATGTCAAGCACAATTATTGTGAAACGCATTTTACAAGGCGGATTTTACGAAGCGTCCAAAGTGATAAAATTCATCACGAACAGAACAGGAAAATGCGGAAACGGCGCGGGTTTTCGAAGAAAAAATCGGTGTTTTGTTGATTCCGTTTGGTGATTTCACTATGTACTTTTTGAAGGTTGTATCAGACTAGTTGAAGATTTTCTTAGTTCAATATTGTAGTTTCATGATCGCATGGTTTTGTTATTTTTTCAACTTTCAATAAATTTTTTCCGCTTTAAAAAGTGTACATTCACTCGTTCAAGGCCATTTTCTTGGTTCAATAGTTGCGTTGTTTTTTGTTCTGTAACTTTTTTGGATTTTAAATGAATTTTTACCATCCTAATTTTCTTATTTTTGCTATTTACACATTATTCCGTATTTTTTTACATTAAAAAGTGTTACCTTATTTTCTTTTCAAGGACCATTTTCTTAGTTCAATAATTTTTCAAGCGCATTGTTGTTATTTTTTTATTTTTTTTGGGATTTTTTTCAACTTTAAAAAGTGTAAATTCACTTTTTAAGGTACATGTTCTTAATTCAATAGTTTCTTGATAGTATTGCTTTGTTGAGTTTTTAGTTGTCCAGTAGCAAAAAAGTCGTATCAGCGAAACCACTGTATATTTTTTTCCTGATACTCTGCTCAGAATAAATGCAGGAAAGTATCCTCAACAACACCTCAAATATCCAACCTCCTGAAACAAAAGGAGTCATCACGAGTAAAAAAAAGTAATTCACATAGTCCAAGGTTAATTGATATCAATCAACCTTAGACATAGTCGATAAAAAAATTGAAAACAATCGACAAAATTGCAGTGACAGCAAACCGTATTCTTTTGGTTCCACTCCAAATTCCAAACTATAGCCTAGTTTACACCGACAACTATGGTCCGCGAACTAAGTACTAAATTCGAACCTTAGAACATAGAACCCACTAGAACTAGATTCCGGGCAAATTGTTTGTCACTATAATAAACATGTTATTATTTACATCTCATCCGTTGAATTCGTTCAACGTTCGTTCAACGTTGTCTTGTTGCAAATAAAAAGCACTCAGAATTTCCACTTTTTATCAAAAGGGATTAACCAGTGTATTAACGAGGATATATGTTTTAATTTTTTATTTATTTCAATATCGTTGGTGTTGTAGGACAGTTATAATTTACTGATTATTGATAAGTTTTGTTCACATAAATCAGCTGTTCGGCCTTCAAAAATATTGAATTTTGAACAAGCCGACAACAGTGTTCCAAGGGAGCTACAGGATATGATTGGTTAAAATGACTATCAGCTGTGATTGGTTCATCTCAAATAGGCATTTGTGTCGTGTTGCCAGATGTATTTCGTTGCATCGTGTCTACATAAGTAACTTAAGGTTCATGGAAAAATATGGGTCTCATTGAAAATGTTTTATTATCACTAGTGATCTAAAAATGTACATATTAAATAATTGGCAACTACCGGAGATGCACTCATAGAGTATATAGAGTATTTTTAATTAGAATCAAAATAGGTACCTTGATTCGAACTATATCAGAACCAAATATTTGGTTCGAATGGTGTAAACAGTCGCGGACTAAGCTGGTCCGCTATTGGTTCGGTATTCGCCAGCAGGTGTACCGAACTATATTTGATTCGATCTCGATCAAAATTATGGGGTTATGTTGATTGTGATTATTGTGAATCGTGTTGGTTCTGAGTTTTCAAGGCAATCTGAGCGTACTCACTTATGTTTTTTTTTGTAACGATTGTGTTGATAAATAATGTCGACTTGTTTTTGACTTTTGACGAATTGCGCGTGTACTCATTTAGTGCAAGACGGTGTAAACAGGCGAGAAGCAAGCATTGGTCCTACCGTACTATCCCCACCCACTTGGTCCTATCGGACCGAACTAAACGAGTTATTATCGGTGTAAACTAGAGGCTTTTACATTAATTTTAAATATGGATCAATCGAAAAAAATTGCATTGACAGCGGACCGTATTCTTTTGGTTGTGCTCCGAAATCTTCATGTTTCTCAACAGAGCCATCGATAAATGGACAAATCAAGACAACTTCATTTTTTTTTAATGGAATTGTATATTATGTGCTAAAATGAGACATCATTTTTTCTGATTCCAAATATATGTTGATGATGTTTAGTTGAGCTATTCTTGAGATATCTTCGTTACAATTATACATAATTTACACAAGGAAAGTTTATGAAGTTATCAAGCAATTTTTTATGGATTTTTGTGTTTCAGAAATTTTAATTTGTCTTATTTTGGATTTCTTTCACAGTTTTTGAAAAATGTTTTTCAACTTTGTTTCCTTTTTTTACTATCTGAAATCTCTTTACTTTGGTATCTGAGAGTGTAGGGGATTTTTTTAACAATTTCTGGTTTAATAGGTTTCTAGTGGATTTTTCTTGCGTTTTCATATTTTTTTTTGTGTTCATCCCTCCTTTAAAATATTTTCTATGTTATAGAAAACTTTTTTCTAATTCTGCATAATTTTTTTCAAAAAAATGTTCCTTACTACTACTTTATCAAGTGTATATCAGACTTTTTGAAGAATCAACTTCATTCAATTAAATTCTTATTCGTATGGTTTTGTCACTTTTTACGAATTTCAATGAATTTCTTGATTATTTTTTTTATTTGTGTATTTTCCACATTATTGAAGTTTGGTTTCACTTTAAAAAGTTTAAGTTCACCTTCTAAGGACCATTTTCTTAGTTCAATACTGTCTTAATGGCATTGTTTTGTTTTTTTTTTAATCTTGTATGGATTTTTTCTTTCTTAAAATTATTCTTTTCATTTGTGTTTTTTCCACATTATTAAAGAATTTTCTACTTTGAAAAGTGTAAATAAATTAACTTTTCAAAGATCATTTTTTAAGTTCAATAGTTTCTCAATTGCAATGTTTTGTATTTTTTTAGAATGTTTAATTATTTTTTTCCAAAATTATTCTTTTTATTTGTGTTTTTTCCACATGATTGAAGATTTTTTCAACTTTATAAGTGTAAATTTGATTTTTGAGGTAAATTTTCTTCTAGTTTTCCTCCCTATCTGAAAATGTACTTTCTTTAGTAAGGACCTGTGTCACTTTTTCGATTTGTATGAATTGAATTGAATTGTGGATAGTTCTTGTTGTTTTTACAGTTTTCTTTGAGAAGTGCACAGAGATAAGTCTGGTAATCAGGGAGATCAATACAGATTCCATTCCTCCATTACTTCTCAATCTTTGTTCTTGTTCATTGTTCAACTGACTCACTTTTTTGCATTTTTTTCTACTCTCCCCACTTCCTTCAGTAGAAGGAGGAGGAAATTGACTATTGAACATTCCTTTCTACTAGCTAATCAGGAAAATCAGTGTGAAAAGAGGTTACTTCCCCAAGCTCGTAGAAAAAATGTAGTATTCTACTCGCGGGTCATAACCATAATTACCCGCTCCTTGAATAATGAACTATTTCCATTTGATCTGTTTGGACCGCGATTTGAAGGTGATATCGTTTTAAAAAAATTGTGAATGTTGAAACTATCGAAGTTACAGGATTTCGTCAAAATTCCAAAAATAAAAAAATCACGAAAAAGATCAAATTCCCCAAAAATTGCGCAAGATTTATCAAAATCAGTAAATCCGTTCAATAAAAAAAAATGCAAAACAGTACGGGGTTTCACGTTTTTTTTAACCTTCCAAGAAAAAGGAAGCTTGAACAAGATACCCGCGAAGGACCACTGGGTAAAAAAAATAAATGAATGAAACTTCAATTTTGTCTTACTCCTCATAAACCTGGAAAACATTGCAGCATCACCAAAAGCCCCACAGGAAAACATAATCAAAATGTCCACCCACCAATGCGGCATTTGCCTGACAAAGTTTCCCACCTACAAACAACTGCGTTTGCACAAGAAAATGCACAATGTTGCCAAGCCTAAGCAGGTACAAACGCCCCCCAAAACCCGGGTTTTAGTTAATTGAGCAATTCCAGATTGAGTCTCCCGTTTCTTATAACATAATGGGGGTTGACTCTGAGGAGACTGTAATTGAAAAGTTCCAGTGTCCCTTGTGTGAAAAGTCTTACGATAAGAAGTACGAAACTGTCCATATGAAGTATCATCAGGAGGAGCAGTTTATTTGTTTTGTGTGCAACAGGAAGCTGGATAATCAGGAGAATCTGGATATGCATGTTAAGGGTGAGTTTGGAGGGCTTAATGTCTTTTTTGGGCTGTATGTAGATGAGAATACCATAAGAAAATCGTAGGTACGTCCCTTTTTTGTACCATTCAAGGTCATCTTTTTCTTTCACGAAAATATTAATTTGTGATAGGTGATGTTGCCAGGTTTCTTCAATGTTCTACAGCCTTATGAAAGAGTACCAGCAACACTTATTGAATTCAACTGTTGATCTTCTGAATCAACAATCATAAATACTTAACAGCTTTCATATTATTTTTTTTGTGAAAAATGACTACCAGCGTCGCAACAGAACGGGAGATAAAACCCTGGCAACCTGCTGGGACAATATTCTTTATCGTTTACAAGAACAAGAAATATTCCAATGAAAAATATCGATATTATTTTGTCAGTTGCGTCCAACCCAAGTGTCTGTTATTGGAAACATGGCATCAACGCTACATGTCAAATATTGCGGACTTACCCACTTTGTTTCGACTTGTGACGCGTTGTTGTCACATTTGTTATTTTGGCTTTGTATTTGTTTGAGAAAGGTACGTGTGTTTGATTTTGAAATATCACAAAAAAAGTTAACATCCATTGTATTGTAATAAAGTTGAGGTGACAGCAACGCTATCTGTCATACTTGTCAGTGGCAGTTTTTTGCACTTGTTTTGATAATAATTATTGTGATGCGTTGTTGTCACATTTGCTATTTGGACATAAAATATTGCCATATTGTAACACAAAAAGAGAGGGAAAAAATATCTTCTGGTATACCGCGGGTAATCTTCGAGGGTAGCTATTAATCTGATTAATAAAACAATCTAGTTTTTCTCAAATATTCCGGAAACGGTCAATTTTATGGCAAATTTATTTTGAAAATCTCCTAATCGCAGACGAAAATGAGTTCGAAGCGGTTTTGAAAGCAATTCGAAAAATTGTTATTTGAGTTTTTTTCAGATTTCCTATAGACTATTTCTTGTAAATAACTGTGCTGCCGCGGCGAACGGAAACTTCAGGGGAGAATGACAGAATAATGTTATGTTCGTGCCCCATTTCTCACGTTATTATTTTAGGAAAAAAGTAAACACCAGAATTTAATAATGAACAATTTTGAATACATTATTATTTTTGCCGAAAATCCGTTGCCAAAATATTCTGCAAAAAATCAAAGTGGTAGAAAAGTAAGGTCTGATTTATAATTTTGATGCAAAAAAGCATTTTTATGGTTTTTGTGGACTTTCCAACTAGTTGACTTTCGATTAATTATTGTAGTTTGACTTTGGCATATTTAATTGATTTTAAATTTTTGTATATTTTGATATAAATTGAGGACAAAATTTCCTTTAAAACGCTTTTTTTCGTTTCAAAATCCGTCAATAAATAACCGAGTTATGGCCTTTTGAAATTTTTGTCAGTATCTCAGAAACGGATTTATGGATTTTTTGATTCGCTGTAACTTTGTTATTTATGAATCGATTTTGATGCAAAAAAAACATTTTGTATGGTTTTTTGACTAATTTCCAACTGAATGACTCGTTATTTTCTAATTTGACATTCAATTTTTTTAATTACTCGAAATAAATTGAGAACAAATTTTTCTTTAAAACGCTTTTTTTCGTTTCAAAATCCTTTAATAAACAGACGAGTTATGGCGTTTTGAACTTTTTGTCAGAATCTCAGGAACGGTTTTATCAATTCTTTGATCCGTTGTAACTCTGTTATTCATGACCCGATTTTGATACAAAAAAAGCATTTTGTATGGTTTTTTTGCGGTATTTCCAACAGGATGACTCGTTATCTTCTAATTTGATTTAGGTATATTTAATTGACATTCAAATTTTTGAATATTTTGACATAAATTGAGGACAAAATTGTTTTTCAAACGCTTTTTTTGACGTCAAAATTCGTCAATAAATAAACGAGTTATGACGTTTTGAAATTTTTAACAGTATCTCAGAAACGGTTTTATGGTTTTTTTGATTCGCTGTAACTTTGTTATTTATGAATAGATTTTGATGCAAAAAAAACATTTTGTGAGGTTTTTTGAATAATTTCCAACTGGATGACTCGTTATTTTCTAAATGGATTCACGCATATTCAATCGACATTTAATTTTTGGGGACAAAATTTCCTTTAAAATGCTTTTTTTCTCTTCAAAATCCCTCAATGAACGAGTTATGGCGTTTTGAAATTTTTGTCAGAATCTCAGGAACGGTTTTATCAATTTTTTTTGATTCGTTGTAACTGTTATTTATGAACCGATTTGGATGCAAAAAAAAGAATTTTGTATGGTTTTTTGTGGTATTTCCAGCAGGATGACTCGTTATTTTCTAATTTGATTTGGGCATATTTAATTGACGTTCAAATTTTTGAATATTTTGATATAAATTGAGGACAAAATTTCATTTAAAACGCTTTTTCTCTCACGTCAAAATTCGTCAATAAATGACCGAGTTATAGCATTTTGAAATTTTTGACAGTATCTCAGAAACGGTTTTATGGATTTTTTGATTCGCTGTAACTTTGTTATTTATGAATCGATTTTGATGCAAAAAAAGCATTTTGTATGGTATTTTTAGTTATTTCCAACTGGATGACTCGTCATTTTGTAATTGTATTCAGGCATATTCAATTGACATTTAAATTTTTGAAATAAACTGAGTACAAAATTTCCTTCAAAACGCTCTTTTTTGCTTCAAAATCCGTCAATAAACAAACGAGTTATGGCGTTTTAAAATTTTTGACAGAATCTCAGCAACGGTTTTATCAATTTTTTGATCCGTTGTAACTCTGTTATTTATGAACCGATTTTGATGCAAAAAAGGCATATTTGTATGTTTTTTTGCGTTCTTTCCAACTGGGTGACTATCGTTATTTTCTAATTTCATTTGGGCATATTTAACTGACATCCAAATACTTAAATATTTTGATATAGAGGACAAAATTTTCTTCAAAACGCTTTGCTCCGCTTCAAAATCCATCAATAGATAATTCAGTTATGACGTTTTAAAATTTTTGGTCAGTATGTCAGGAATCTTTTTGAATCACTTTAAATTTGTTATTTATGAATCGATTTTTATTCCAAAAAAAGCATTTTGTATGGTTTTCTGCTGTACTTCCTACTAGCTGATTTTTGTTATTCTCTAATTGAATTCGGACATATTCAATTGACATAAAAAAAATTGACTATTTTGATATAAATTGAGGACAACATTTCTTTCAAGACGTTTTTTTCGCCTCAAAATTCGTCAATAAATAACCAAGTTATGGCGTATTCTGACAGTTCTTGAGTAGCTGTAGTTTCGTTATTTATAAATCGATTTTGCTGCGGAACAGATTTCTGTTTTTGATAAGGGAGAACACATTTTTTGAGTGAATTTTTGGTGTACCCAAATTTGGTAAACCACTAATCCGATGACCTTGAAGGGTACAAAAATATGCAGAATGTTACTCACATCATTTATCCACTTCAGCTCATACAAACGCAAAAAAGTTCGCCTGTTCCTACTGCAAGAAAACCTTCCTCGACCTCGCCTCCTTGGAAGAACACGTGAAACAATGCCAGAAAAAGTCCTTCGAATGCGTCTACTGCGGCAGACGATTTTCCAGAGCTTACGAAAAAGTCAAACACGAAAGAATCCACACCGGCGAGAAACCCTATTCGTGCGAAATTTGCGGTAAAAGTTTCCGTGTAATGTACTGTCTGTCGCTGCACATGCGCACGCACACCAACGCGCGTCCGTACAAGTGCGACGTGTGCGGAAAACGCTTCAAGAGCCACGGCGTGTTCAAGCATCACACGAAAATCCATTCGGATGAGCGGAATTATAAGTGTACGTTTTGTCCCAAGGCTTTTAAGACTGCTGTCCAGTTGGCTGGACATACGAAGGGACACACAAAACCGTTTGCTTGCAAGGAGTGCAACAGACCTTTTGCCTCATTTTATGCTGTTAGAGCCCACATGGAGACGCATAAGAGGGATAATAATTTGAACTTTGAGTGTAGGTATTGTGGAGCTTCTTACGCGAGGTCTTTTGCGTTGAAGGATCATTTGAAGGTTCATGAACAAGGTAGGAATGTGGGTTTTGAGGGTTTTTTGTAATTTTGTTTTAAAGAGGAGCAGACGAAGGAGGATGGTTGGCAGGAGGGCGAGGTGGTGGAACAGGAGGAGTACCAAATGACTGGTGAGTATTTTTTTGAATTGCATTGGTGGAGCTCTTCAGCTTCAAGAATGGGACATGCATCACGTGGGGTCCAATTCTTAAAGTGATAGTCCAGTGTTTTAGCGTTTTGAAGCTCGACTTTCGTACATTGGACAGACTTTTGTACATTTTGTGTAAGATGTGGTTTTTTACGATATACGAGGTACGGAAGGATATTATGCTATTTTCAAAAATGTATAGATACCTACTGCCATTTTGCTAAAAAATAATTCTTCGCCAAATTTATACCTCAAGGTAACAGCTAAGGCTAGTACCTCGGGTATTTTAGGGTTCACGATACTTTTGACCATTGAATATAAAAAAATAGACCCAGCTTGTCTTTTTTCTGAGAGCGATCATACATTAGCTTCAAGAAAACAAATATACCTCTATTTCTTTCAATACCCCTACCACAGTTTATTCAACAAAGCTCTGCCCCTCGATATTTTGCACCAGCATCATTGCCAAGTGTCCGATTTTACTCTCCTTATTTATCAACAGTTAAAACATGATAGAATCAAGATAAAATCAACTCTCATCTAATCTCATCAGTTAAAGATACAACAAGAACGATATTATTGGCATCCAAATATGTATTTTTCATTTTGAAACGATTTATTTAACAAAACTTATCATCTCCTTCAAAAATGCCTCGAAAATGTGGCAACAAGATCAGGTTTCTTGTACCTGCGATTCACCACTCGCTTATACTACGATTTTTTGTTCAAGCGTGAAAATATTCATTCATGTTGGTAGTGGTTATGACGAGTTAATGCGGTGTTGCTTTCACATTGTCTGTGTTAAGTGCTCGATTTGCCTTGTTTTTGTGTGATTTTTACACCATTTGTGATTTGACGATATTATTTGTACATTAATATGATGCGAAAGTGTCAAGTTTGTGGTAAATTGGACCATGAAAACCAGGACTTTTCGTTTCATCAGTGAATATACTGCCATCTTGATTTTAAAATAGATTCTAGGACCTGATACCTTCTTCAGTGGCGTATCATGTATTTTTGGAAATGTTTGCATTTTTATACAGAGAAAAATATGTTAAATGAGAATTAACACAAAAATTAAAGTAATAACAACTTTGCTCATATACATAAAGGACATTCCTGGTTCCATAACACTATGTAACTACAAATTTTAAAAATCTCCAAATCTCACTGGATCAAAGTAAGCACCTTTCCTTTTTTATTAGTTATTTTCGAAAAAAAAGTGTGAGGGAACCAAATAGTTTTTGAGAAAACACTTTCTATATAAGACATGCTTTCATAACATTAGTAAGTATACATTCTACAGGGTGTCTCCTTATGTCGTACAATAAATTTAAGGCGTATTCCTGAGCTATAATGTCATGAAAAAAAAGTTCATGGGTATAAATATAAACATAGGAGTCCGGAAGTGCATTGTTTCCAAGGCACAGGATGTTAAACTCATTTTTTTTAAATCGGTTATTCACAAATGTAACAAATATCCTTTTAAATTTGGCAGATTTAGTTTTAGTACCTAATAAAAGCCAATTTTAGCCCTACCTCACTAAAAATCATATTACTAAAAATGTGTTGTACTTAGAATCCGAAAATAAAATAATAAATAGGGGTGTCTATTAGAAAAAATGAAGTTGATGGTCGTAACCTATTTTTGGTCCACCCTGTATATATGTCACAGTGAAACCTGGTAATCAGTGAAAGCTAACTTTTACTAGGGAAAGTAAGCTTTTCCTGATTTGGAAACATTTAGCTAGTGAAAGTTGAATTCGATCGACTTCATCATACTTTTACTAGTAATTGTTAGCATTCACGTAACTTTTCTAGTGAAAGCTGCTACACTGAAAATTATTATCGTAATTATAAATATCCTTATTGGTCCGAGTTGGAATTCGCCGACAGATTAGACGCTCTGGAAAATACGAGACTTATGATTCGCAGGTGTACAATGTGAACATTGTTCATATACCGTATTATAGAAAATACTCAAGTATTCTCAGTAGGGGTTAGTCTGGGTTAGTTTGGGTTAGTTTGGGTTTGGCAAACATTTTGATGTCGCGTGAGCGACATCATTTAGTGCCCCGTGCACCTTGGGTTAGTTAAATGGCGGAAATAAGTTTTAACAAGAACTTTTCCTAACTGCTTTCAGTAAAAGTTGATTTGATAAAGTTTCTCCAACATTCACTAGTGAAAGTGTACAATATTCTTCAAAATTCAACATTTCCTAACGGATCAAGTGATTGCTAGCATCAACTAGTAAAAGCTATAGCTTTCACTGAATTCCTAACATTCACTGTAACATATACACATAAAATTATCATCAAAAAAACCGCAGTCAAAAATAATCAATGAGTCCGACCGTTTTTACTAAAACAAAACCCTGAATTTTTAGTGAATTTGTTCCAACCTTCACGGTCGCATTGTATAATAAGTTAATAAAATTCTCATAAAATTGACTCAGTAAAAAGTCGAGAATCTATCAAAAAAATATTATTCTGCATCATTGACTACAAATGTTCTGCATACAAGTGACTCCATTTGAAATATTATGTATACTTGAAGAAATTTAGACATCTCTATATTTCAATAATTTTTAAAAAAATACTGAGTTCATTTTTCATTTTCTCGTTTTTCTAAAAGTTTTAAACCTATTGAATTTTGAAAAGTTAGAATGAAGTCAACAAATACAGGATGTAGCACGAAAAACTTTCCACCCAGGATTTCTTAGGTGTTCGGTGATAAATCAAAAATCGCTTAGACAAATCAATCATTTTTGTTTTACACGTTTTTTTAGTTATTTCCACTTCCTTTCAGGGGTTGACCAGGTGCCATCAGAATTTTAAATAAATGGGGTCGTAGGTATTTTCGTCAAGATTATCCCCGAAGATTCAAGTTGCTACTATAAATTATAATTTTTTATTATCAATCTATTTTTGGAGTTGCTTGAGCCCCGCCTTGTTACCTATTTACTCACATACTTAGTTGTGATATATTTTCAGGGGGGTAAAAAAAATAATATTTGGATATATTCATGACTCATCACCAAAAATAGGTACCGATAAATGTTGGTAGGCAGTTTTTTTGGGATAAGTCATAAATATATCCTAATATTATTTTTTTGAGCCCCCTGAAAATATATAGACAGGCGCCGTTGGTAATCTGAATTTTCAATTTTTCATCATTTCTTCGCCATCTTCCCAAATTTTCAAAACCGCTATATCTTTTGAACGGATTGTTCGATTTTAATGATTCTTGCTTCATTTTGTGGACAATTTGTTCTTCTTGTTTTGTGCATTTTTGTGAATTTTCATCTGTTGAAATTCAACGTAATCTGGAATATTCAATTTTTCAACAAATCTATGTCATCTCAAATTTTTCAAACCGCTACATCTTTTGAACGGATTGATCGATTCCAATGAATTTTGCGTCATTTTGAAGGGAATTGTGCATTTTTGTGAATTTTCATCTGTTGAAAATTGGAAGAAATCAAGAATTTTTGATTTTTGAACATTCAGATTCCTCCCGAATTCTTAAAAACGCTATATATCATTTTAACGGATTAATCGATTTAAATTAATCTTGCGTCATTCTATTGGGACTTTGATCTTTGTGCATTTTTGTGAATTTTTATCTGTTAAACTTGTCAAAATCGAGAATATTCGTTTTTTCAACTTCTCAAATCTTCCGACATTATTAAAAACTCTATAACTTTTGAACGGATTCAACGATTTTAATGAATCCTGTATAATTTTGAAGGGAATTTGATCTTTCTTTGTATATTTTTGTGATTCTCGTTCCTTAACATTTTATGTCCCATTCTATTGGTGTCTATTTTGTTTATTTTTAATTTTATACTGATTATTATTCATTTCACCACCATTAACTTATTTTTTTGTAAACATATTGTAGATATTGTAGCATTATGCTAAATAAAGATATTATTATTATTATTATTATTATTTTTTATCTGTTTGACGTAATCTGGAATATTTAATTTTTCAACATTCCTATGTATGTTATCTTTTCAAATTTTTAAAACCGCTATATCTTTAGAACGGATTGATCGATTCCAATGAATTTTGCGTCATTTTGTAGAGAATTTCATCTACTTTCATCTGTTATGTTTGTGATTTTTTGTGAAATCGAGAATTTTTGATTTTTTAACATTTGCAATTCTGAAAAACGCTATATATTTTTTGAAGGGATTGATCGATTTGAATGAATTTTGCGTCATTTTGAAGAGAATTTGATGTTTTTTTTTTGTTTATAAATACTTACGAGTTGCCTTCTTGATAAATATGTTTATTCGATTAAGTTTGACAGTTATTGATTTTGTAATTCACAAAAATTAGACTCAATAATAATTATTTTATCTTTCGATTCTTTTGAATTTCAAAAAATATCGTTTATAAAAATTGATCACCTTTTGTTTCAGAAGATTTGTCCGAAAAATACCAAATATACGTCTTCGAGATCTTGGCTACAACCTTTTTAAATTTGATAAAAAATTATTTTTTAGCAAATGTCAATATCTGAAATTTTTGAAAATTGCATCACTTCCTGCTGCACCCTGTATATCATAGAAAACCTCATCTCGCACAAAGTCGACATATAAGTTCAATGTAGAATACGATTCAACTGAGAACTTCACACCACCGATGTCTTCGTCTCTCTCAGGCTATATGAGGCCCCCACGTAGCAAGAAAGAGAGGGAGACATCGGCGGTGTATACCTACTTCTTAGTTGAATCGTACTCTACGAAAGACGACCTTCAAAACGCTAAAACACACGACAAAATTCGTTTATTCGTTTCAAAGTTACAACTTATTAAATATGAACAAAAAAATGTATGATCTTTATTTTGACGAGCAGTTTATAAACTGGATGAATACAGACGAATCTATGACGATAAAATGTAAATGGAGGAGCATGCGCAGTAGTTTCATTTTTAACTAGTTCGTACCATAGTATTATAATAAACAATGTACTATACTATTGATGTCTAGTATCGTCCCTGACAAATATGCAACCCAACATGCATCGCGAAAATAGGGAATTGCGCTTGCGCATCATTGCCGTTTCAGTTTCTCAGGGTTCCATTGTGATTATCCAGTCTATATAATAGATCAGTGATTATCATGGCAATTATACAATATCATCAATTTCAGAGGACGGAACCAGCTACGTGATCCAAGTCCAAGAACCAGAGGAAGTTCCAGTACCAAATGAATGAGTTTAGTCAAAATAAACAAATTAAAACGAAAACGTAGAAATATATTAGACATTTATTGCTTCTAAACTTCATTATCACTATCCAACTCCTTCAGTTTATTCATAAAAACATCCAAGCCGATTTTTTTACGAATTTTGTCCAAACCCTTTTGCAGCACTTTTTTAGCCCGCAATTTTCTCAGTCTTATTTTGGATTTGTCGGGTTTAAGGCCGACAAATGGTTCAAATTTGATCAGTCGCTTCAATTTGCGTTTGCTCATCACAACGCCTTCGGATTCTTCGAAAATCGTCTCCAAAGCTGGCGACGATATGTTTACTTCTTTGTTAGTGTAAATCCATTCTACCGGTTTATTATCCTGGAGAAAACATCATTAATTCAAATTCCAGGAAAAATGGGTCCTACTTTTCTCGACCTAGTTTCTCTTTTTTCTGTTACTTGTTCCAGTGGTCGGATTCTGACTCGGTTTGATCGTCGTACTGGTGTGGAATTTTCCGGAGTTTCCATTTGCTCGTTTGTTGGGGTTTTATCACTTAAATCTAGACTGGAAAGCGGTAAATTTTCTAAATCCATTTTGGTGAAATTTTGTACTGGTTAGGGACGGATGTAAACAAACTTTTGACAATATTGACATAAATGACGTACATTTGAAAGTAATGGCGTTTTCCATTTGTGTATGAGTGTTGCACTCAGAGCGCACCAGGACGCGTATTTCGTGTACTTTGGATTTCCATAGCAACACGTCGCTCTCTGTGTTCTGTGTATAAAACGATGGGTAAGCGACGTGTTCCTTAGGATTCCACAGGTACACGGAATAGGGGTCCAGCCATAATATATCTATTAATAAGTTATGCATAGAAATAATACTACTATACTACTATTTCTATGGATATATGGGACCAGCACTGCTCTGGATCTGTCAAAAATTAGTTTTGTTTGATATGCTCCACTAGTGCACACATTACACTTTTCTGCACTGCAACACTCAGTAGCCTAGTTTACACCGATAATTCGTCTAGTTCGGTCCGACCTCCTATTTCTCTGGGTCCGATAGGACCAAGTGGGTGGGGCTAGTACGGTAGGACCAATGCTTGCTTCTCGCCTGTTTACACCGTCTTGCAACGCGTGAACTAAATGAGTACGCGCGCAATTCGTCAAATGTCGAAATTATTTATCAACACAATTCGTAACCAAAAAAACATGAGTTAGTACGCTCAGATTGCCAAAAGCTCAGAACCAATACAATTCACAATAATCACAATCAACATAACCCTATAATTTTGATCGAGATCGAACCAAATTTACTTCGGTACACCTGCTGGCGAATACCGAACCAAGAGCGAACCAGCTTAGTCCGCGACTGTTTACACCATTCGAACCAAATATTTGGTTCTGATATAATTAGAATTTAGTACTTGGTCCGCGGACCAAGTTGTCGGTGTAAACTAGGCTTTGTTGCTTTGTGAAATGTTTGTTTTTTAGGATAGAATATCTTTACTAAACGTACTAACGCGTATGGTGAATTTCCTTTACACTGGTAGCCAGTTTCAAAAATCAATCTGCATTACACTATCCTACACCGAAATAACAAACATTCCTATTGTCCAACAGTCCAATAGTCCAGTGCAGTTCAAATAGAATTTGAATTTTTCAAAACTTTTCTTGTTTTACGGCAAATAAATAAATTTTTTGGGTTATAATGAACCAATACCGAGGAATAATATCTCCAAGTTCAAGTTCATCTAATGCGGAGAATCCGGAGATGATGTTTTGATTTTACATTGCTAAGGCTCATAACTTTTTTATTTTTTGAGATATGGAGCCACTTTGTTCGCAAAACATAAACTAACAATTGAATCGGTCATTTGAGAAACCCCATATAAGTCCTGTAAGACACATAAGACATGTGCGGGGTCCTTAGACCATAAGTTATGGTCGAAGGTGGAGTCTCTCAAATGACCGATTCAATTGTTTTTTTGATTTGTCAAACATCAATCGTTTTTAAAATATTCAGCTGCAAATTTGACCCTATAAATTTAATTAATATAAAAAATTTAAGAACAAAAATGTCAAAACAAGAAAACACAGATATTCATGAAAAATCTTGATCAAATTGTCTTAAAAATGACTTAATTCTCATTCAGTTCGGTCAATATGTTTAAAAGTTATAGTGTTTTAATTGACGTTTGAGGAAGCTTGAAAATGTTAACAAATTTCGACAAATTTTGAATCAAGTAAAAATCAAAAATTCATGAGGAAGTTTGAAAAAATCCCCTACAAATTGACGCAAAATTTATCAAAATCGGTCTAGCCGTTCAAAAGTTATGGATTTTTTCGTGTATCAACACTTAAAAAAAAACTCCAAGATTTGGAGGCCTTTCCATGTTTTTGCACCTGCCAAGACCCATAACTTTTTTATTTTTAGAGATATCGAGATGAAATCTCTGTAACTGTCAATTTTTTTTTTCTTATAGAAATCGAGCTGCAAATTTGATATGGAATTGAAAAGTTAAAAAATTCGAAAAAAGAAACAGCCAAGACAAGACAAAATTCTTGAACAAACTAGATGAAATTGTCCTCAAAATTGCGCAATTTTTATTCAATCCGGTCAAGTCATATACGTATTTTTAATAATAAGTATATGGGTCAAGTCAGTTTGAGATTTCGAAGGTTTTTGCAACTGTCAAGGCTCATAACTTTTTCTTTTTTCGAGATACCGAGATTCAACCTGCGTCATTTTGTTAGCAAAACATGTAACTTTCTATTGTTTTTTTATTGGTTTGTCAAAAAGATCTCTTCTTATAGAAATTGAGCTGCAAATTTGAGCCTATGTGGTATCCAAAAAATTCAAGACAAAAAACCCATATCTTAAGAAACTAGGTGCTAGGTCAAATTGTCTTCAAAATGGCATAAGATTCCAATTCAGTCGTGTAAAAGTTAAAGCGGTTGACAGTTTTAGAAACCTTGAAAATGTCGTAGAAATCTTCAAATTGCACTGGAGTGTCTCTCAGTGCAAAGCTATCCGCACCGTTTTCAAATGGAAAAAAATACTTACTTCAGTGCAGTCAAATGGACTGTAGGAACTGCACTCAGTGCGCACTGAATGACCATTAAATGAAAAACGCCAAATCTGGCAACGCTGAACTGCATTGATTCTTGACCTTGACATCAGTCATCTACGTCAGGATCTGGTCTACATTAAACGATCCATTATCCGGTAAACTTTGTTTACAAACAAGAAATGTTCCAAGCAACGTTTGAAGAAAAAGATTATTTGAAAAACACCCCCAGAGACCATCTGGTAAACTTCTCCCAATAAACCAGACCATTTTCTATAAAACAATTCAATTCCAGGGCCTATGGAGCCGTAAAATCAACTGGGAACTACAACCAAAAACAGTCCAAGTAAGCCGCAAAAACTCCCAAAACTCCCTTCAAACCCCAATTTTCAGGGTTGTGTGACCCAAGTAAATGAGCACATGGGTTATTTTGTCATAGATAATAAATACAGAGTGTACCCTCCTTATGATAAACATTTCATACATCTGCCTCAAGTGAGCCTGGAAATTGAAGTTTGTCAGGCAAAACAGACGTTTTGTGTTCTGATGTTGGACTCAGAAATGCAGCTGAAACACTCACAACCCCTTGTAGAGTATGTGAGGAAAATTGTGATTCCTGAGGAGTTAAACTGGGAAAATGAGTTTTTCTGGATTGATTATGTTGGGGTGGTTTTGAGGGACTTTGTGAGGCAGGAGGTGATGCCAGAGTGTTTCAAATGGTTTTATAGAATATTGCCCAAGATGTCAAGAAAAAAGGTTAAGGTAATTTTTGGGATAGTGGGTTAAAAGTGGTTTTTATTTTTTTTTGTTTCAAGTTCAATTTTCTAAATTTATTTTATCAATTACTTTCCTATATTTTGATGTTAAAATATCCCCTGGGGTGTCTTCTTTTCAAAAATATACGATTTGTTGATGATATTTGAAATGTACAGGGTGTAATCATTGAATTTGTCAACCCGATACACTTTTCAATTTTAACAAAATTAATTCTCAAGTTCAATTTTCTCAATTGTTTTTATCTATGACCCCCGTATATTTTGATGTTGAAATATCCCCTATGGTGTCTTTTTTTCAAAAATATACGATTTGTTGATGATATTTGGAGTATACAGGGTGTAATCATTGAATTTGTCAACCCGATACACTTTTCAATTTTACCAAAATTAATTTTCAAGTTCAATTTTCTCAATTATTTTATGTATGACCCCCGTATATTTTGATGTTAAAATATTCCCTTTGGTGTCTTCGTTTCAAAAATATACGATTTGTTGATAATATTTGAAATGTACAGGGTGTAATCATTGAATTTGTCAACCCGATACACTTTTCAATTTTAACAAAATTAATTTTCAAGTTCAATTTTCTCAATTGTTTTTATCTATGACCCCCGTATATTTTGATGTTGAAATATCCCCTATGGTGTCTTTTTTTCAAAAATATACGATTTGTTGATGATATTTGGAGTATACAGGGTGTAATCATTGAATTTGTCAACCCGATACACTTTTCAATTTTACCAAAATTAATTTTCAAGTTCAATTTTCTCAATTATTTTATGTATGACCCCCGTATATTTTGATGTTAAAATATTCCCTTTGGTGTCTTCGTTTCAAAAATATACGATTTGTTGATAATATTTGAAATGTACAGGGTGTAATCATTGAATTTGTCAACCCGATACACTTTTCAATTTTAACAAAATTAATTTTCAAGTTCAATTTTCTCAATTTTTCCTATAAATGACCCCAATATATTTTAATGTTGAAATATCCCCTGAGGTGTCTTCTTTTCAAAAATATACGATTTGTTGATGATATTTGGAGTATACAGGGTGTAATCATTGAATTCGTCAACCCGATACACTTTTCAATTTTAACAAAATTAATTTTCAAGTTCAATTTTCTCAATTTTTCCTATAAATGACCCCAATATATTTTAATGTTGAAATATCCCCTGAGGTGTCTTCTTTTCAAAAATATACGATTTGTTGATGATATTTGGAGTATACAGGGTGTAATCATTGAATTCGTCAACCCGATACACTTTTCAATTTTAACAAAATTAATTTTCAAGTTCAATTTTCTCATTTGTTTTTATCTATGACCCCCGTATATTTTGATAATAAAATATCCTCTAGGGTGTCTTGTTTTCAAAAATATACGATTTGTTGATGATATTCGAAGTATACAGGTTGTAATCATTGAATTTGTCAACCCGATACAGTTTTCAATTTTAACAACTTTAATTTTCAAGTTCAGTTTTCTCGATTTTTATTATTCATGACCCCAATATATTTTAATGTTGAAATATCCCCTATGGTGTCTTCTTTTCAAAAATATACGATTTGTTGATGATATTTGGAGTATACAGGGTGTAATCATCGAATTTGTCAACCCGATACACTTTTCAATTTTAACAACATACATTTTCAAGTTCAGTTTTCTCAATTTTTTCTATAAATGACCCCCATATATTTTCATGTTAAAATATCCTCTAGTGTCTTTTCAAAAATATACGGTTTGTTGAGGTTACCTTGATTATACAGGATGTAACCATTGAATTTGTTGACCCGACACACTTTTCAATTTTAAAAACTTGAATTTTCTCTTTGTTCTCTATGTATGACCCTCATATAATTTCTCCCTAAAATGTGTCCCTTTTTCGAATATACACGATCAGTTGAGGATTTTGGAATATACAGGGTATAATCTTTGATTTTCTCATTTTGCCAAATGAGAGTGTTAACATTAATCTGACTCAAAAATACCCTGTAATTTTAGTCAATAGAACAAGTCGACATAAAAACTCCAAAATTCCTGAAATTCTCCGACGACAATTCGGCAATCCACAACAACATCGACTATGACGGCGACATTTTAATGAGCGTAAATCGAAACGATGTGAAAAAAACTGCCAGAACTTACTTAGTCGGGTAAACGCCTGTAATAAATATCCATAAAATCAATGAGAAACATTTCAGAATTCTCATTTCCTGCAAGGACACAGGCCAAATGACCCTTAAAGACGACACGGGCACGATTATTGTAAAAGTCACCCCTCCGGATAAAAACTTCCTGAAAAAAGTCAACAATTCGCTGGTTATTGTGAGAAATTACGTGGTTTTTTCCGAAATTTTCCGCGATTGTCAATATGAGACAGTACGTTATGTTTTGTTTAGTCAAAAGGACGTGGTTGTGGTTTCAAGGAACTATTTAAACTTGACAGTACCTTTATATGAAACTGGGATTTTGGATAAAACAATTGGCTACAATGTGGAAACAATACGAATATCTGAGGTAGTCTGGGGATATAAAAAAGAACCGGAAGTGTGGATGGATGTGTTGATTAAACCTGAAACAGAACCTCAAAGTGAAACAATCCGGGCTTTCTTAGCTGTTCCTCAACCACTGCTGCATGTTGTGCCCTTTTTAAAAGAAAACTGCACTTATATTGTTGGTGTGGATCAAGCCTTGTATGTTTTATCTTATCATGGTTAAATAAAATTCTACTATGTTTATGTACAATGAAAGGGTCTCCGAACATGTCTCCTCCCACAAAGAGTTGTTCGCCTTTAGGGAGGTAACCTCCAAGAAGATCTTCCGCCTTCCACCATCGACGGTGTTTCAAGAATCAACCGCCACACCTCAAAGAGGTGCCCCGTTGGTTTATACGGACTTCTGGGAGGTGGTGCGCAAGGTGCAGAGTGCGAGGTATGAGTCGTTTTCATTTATGTTGACGATTTCGAAGAAGGAATTGGGAAAGAAGCCGTTTCAGAGTTGGTATCCTACAAGACATAAAGGTGTGCCTTTTTTTGGTGATGTTGGTGAGTAAATTTTGATCCTTGGTTTTGGTGACTTATAGGTTCCCTCATTTTTGACTGTGTTGATTGCTGCGTTGCCAACGAGCAAAATTTCCGTGTTAAGACAGATTTTTATAGTCATAAATAATAAATGTCCTCATGAGCTCGTGGGTTAATTATCTTAGGATGTCAAAAATAAATTCAAAAGGCATACTTAAAAAAACAAGTGAATATCTTACCATTCATATAAAGATCTTAACAATCTTATACTTTAGGTCCATTCTTCTCTTTAGCATAACAGTAGGTATTAACGGCCTTGCATCACCACCCACTGAATCAGGAAAGAGCTCTTCTTAAACTCAATCCTTCCAGTGTCCGGGTCTGGTGAGGTTTCCCGTGTTGAGTTAAATTCAGGGCTTCTAGTGGTGCCCTTCAGTAATTTCCTTCAAGTTTCAGCTTTGCAACCATACTTTCTCCGGAACCCAAAAGCTTTAGTTTTTTGGACGGTACTCGGTAAGGAGTCGGAGTTGCGTGAATTTTGGAATTGGGAAATTTGTTCACGATTCCCTTCAGTTACTTAAGGGGAAGTTAACTGAAATTAACTTTGTTTTCAATACCAGGCAGCCAGTCGATGGGAAATTCGTTTTAAATTCCTTGGAGTTATTTAAGGAGAAGTTACTCAAGGGGAACTTTGTTTTCGATTCCAGGCAGTTACTTGAGGAGAACTCTAAACAGAAGTTATTTAAGAGCTAATTTGTTTTCAATCCCCGACAGTTACTTAAAGGGAAGTTATTTAAGGGAAATTTTGTTTTCAATTTCTGTTACTTTAGGGAAGGATACTTGAAAGAAACTGGAGGATGTTGTTTCCTCTCTCTCTCCTGCCGTACGCTTCCTCCTTGGAACAACTTGCGCATTACTTCATGGAGGCTGCGGCAGTGGTCTTGATGGATGTTTAGTATTCTGGAGTTTCCTGAAATTTGTTTTCATCTTCGTTTTTTATCTTCAAGATAGTCACTATCATTTTTCGGTTTGCTTCCCATTGGGTCTGATCTCTTATGATGTCTTCCATTGTCTACATGTGAAGAAGGTGTGCTCTGCGTTATTCCGTTCATCGCAATACAGGCACTCGTCGTCTTTCGTTTTATTGATTTCTAGGGTGTATTCTCTGATGTTTCCATGGCCAGTAAGCAATTGCGTCTCATAAAAGTCCGTTTCTCTATGGTTTCTGTTCATCCATGTGTCAATGTCTGGGATGAGCCTAGCCGTCCATCTTCCTTTTTCACAATTTTGTCACCTTTCTTGCCATTTTTGAATGAGAGATTGGCGCTTCTGCGGGTGTTGTTCCTTTCTATTGCAGAAGCCTTCGACACTTGGATTGCTTCCTCCTCGAGGAGGCATTCCCGCGATGATCAGTGGAGGCAGTATACGATATGCTTGACCGAAGGGGTCTTTTGTCTAGGTCTCGACATAAGTTGTTCCAGCATTCCCTCTTTCGCCTGTTCATCTTCCATTCTTAGGTCCCCTTTTCTCTCTCGTACCTCGGTCTCTGGTCCATTGATCTGTATTATTTTGGTTTGTAGGTCCAAATTCCACCAATACGGCAGGTTAAAGTCCTCGTTACAGAACACGTAAGGTTGCTGCATTGGTAAAGCGTTCTCATTAACCTGATCGGGTCAGTGGAGTTTTTGGGTGGGAACCTCAAAGCCTCTTCATTGAACAGAGTGGCAAGTTTATTGACGTCAGTGAAGCCCCGTTTAAACTTTTTTACTGCTCTCCTCTTGCGTTAAGACATAACGGTGGTCTGCAGACACAGTCAGAATTCAGAAATCGTTCAATTACGTCTATTACAAGGTATGTTTTAAAATTAAATTGATAATTTAGAAGTAAATTGATTGAAGAATGTAAAACTATTTATTTTTTCTGCGAGAAAATGTTCACTCTCCTCATTGACGTCTACCTCAATTATCCTCAGGACCTCAACTTTACACTCAATCACACGTGACACTCGTGACGTCACAGTAGTAGTCAAATAGCACAGGTGTACAAAATGAAACTTTTTGTGAGATGTTTCATATTTGATGGGTGTTTCTATATGATTTTGATGCGCTGATTTCAATTTTTCATCAATTTCTGTGTATCACGTAACATATTTTAGCTAAAAATAAATTTTGTGCAAATATTAAATTCAAATATTAATTTTCGGAGAAAAAGGTTCACGATGTCAGGAGGTTATTGGTCAAACCCCCGTGTTGAATTGGAAATATGTTATTTTTGCAAAAATTGGTTTCCCGGGGGTTTTTTAGGCGAGAAATTATAATTCTGTATCAGTTTTTATGAAGCACATTATTTATTTTATGTTTAACTTTTTTTCTATTCCAATATATCGATTTGGAAAATTGGGATGTGATAGGATGAAACTAAGATCAGTCTTGGATTTAGATGGTCGAAATGATTGAAAAATAGATTTGCCAAGCAGTTTATTTGAAGGACTTTTTCTTATAAAATAAAAATAAATCGCGTTATTGATGAAACCTATAAGTCACTCAGACCTTTCTTTATCATAGCCAAATTCGATGAAGTAGCTCATCCAATTAAAACTCAATTTCCTGAAATGTACTTTTATTGCCGTTTACTTTCTCCGTCAAGTTTGGAAACTTGTGCCATTGTGGCAGAGTGAAGTTTCCACGATCGATTAATCTTAAACTAGAATCAAGTATTGAACAGTTGAGATTTAACGAATTGGAAGTTTTCCAAGTTTTATTTAATCTTGGCTTCAAACTCCCTTCAACATAGGCTGTTGAAAAAAATAATGCTGCATAATACAGACCTTCCGATTGAATAGAACAAAATGAGTCCTTATCTCCGGGAAAAAGGGCCGAAAACCGCTATGAAATTATGGAAAAATATTTCCGAAACGATCATCAGAAAACCTTATCTGGGGCAAAAAACATTTTTCCATATTTCGAATGGAAAAAAGGAAAAGCAGATATAAGATTTGGGTCAATAAAATGATTTTAGGGGACAAACAACAACGGGTTTACTTCAGACAAGGCGAAACCTTCTTGGACATGTATCTAGTCAACCGAGAGAACTTTTTCTATGCAACCGGCCTGGTCGGTGACATGAAAATCCGCGTAAACAACGCTATAATCCACAAAAAGTACCTAAAAAGCAACATGTTCACCAGCTTTGAAGTTGTTGATTATCAGCCAAAGCTGCGATTTTCTTGTGAAAACATGTAAGTCATGATAACTAAGAATAAGACAAGTGTCCAATTCCTAAAGCTATAGAGCTCCACCCAATAAATTTACAGACGTACCGACACCTCCCACCCTTATTACTGGTATAACAACCCCCGATGCTGTATCTTAGGGTTATTCGAGTTTTTACCCCCTGTGATAATACGGGGTGTTGTGGTTTTACGGGCTGTAAGAGACTTGAGTCTTTGTATCAGAAAGGAGCCGTTGAAGGACTGGAAAGGTAACGATGCGGGAGTTCTGGATATGTTGATGTCGTAAGTACTGCCAGGTGATAGTTGAGAGGTTGGAGGTTCGATTTTAGAATCCATGTTGCCGATGGTTGCAATGGATGCTTCAGCATGGAGGTGAGAAATGTGAATTTTTTGTATGATATGTTGGGGTTGGAACGCAGTAAGACGGCGTTTATTGATTTTATGGATAAAATTGGAGGTTTGTCCATGGACATGTTGAAAGTTTCTGCTAAGGTAGGTGTTTATATAACTGCAAATTACACAATATGCATAATAATTCCATTTGAAATCTCATTAAAACTCAATTTGATCCACAGGAAACTCCTCATAACCTCACCGACAAACTCCTGCAATTGTTGCGCAAGCAAAACTACACTTTGGAGAGTATTTTGGATGTAACTTGCATTAGACAGTTCCGGTTTCAGTGCAAACCTTGGCGGATTCTAGCGTGGGATTTTTTGCAGGACAGCAACCACTATAAACACAGTTTTGACCGCGTTAGGCCGGAAATCAGGAAGTTGTATGGACGAATTTGATTATATAATTTGTTTTTTGTTTCGTTATTTCAATCCTCTTTACGTAACGTTCTCCTTTAATGTCGATGAGCCACAATCCTCGACTTTGCATGTTCATGAATAGGAAACTTAAGCGGATTTGAACATTGTTCTCAATTAGAAACCGTAAATTATGGCAAAGTTTTGGTTTGAATGGTTTTTTCGGTCCTATAATTTGTGAATAATGGGAAGCAGAACATCAAATATTTACGGTAATTTATGGGTAAGAGAATATGCACAATAACTTGGAGTCGGATGAGTCGTTTGGCAAATTGAAGGTCTGGTTTGTAATTTGCAAGAAAATGGAGGACGTGAGAAAAGTAATAATATAAATATATATGAGCTTTGTATGTTGGAAAAATTATATGCTCATTAGATCCATTGAATTTTGGATAAACTGCATGAACAAGTCAAACTTATTAAAGAAAACTTTTTCGAATCACAAGACATAAACCCATGAAACAAAATGGAGTGAGACAGAAAACTACCTGACCTAATTGAGTGCTGTGTACACTGGAAGTACAGAGTAATAATTCACCTGTCGTTTCTATCTGTTGGCTTCTGAACGCTAGCGATGGTCTTTGAGGTTATTCTACATTCGAAGTTTGTCGTCCATACTGGAGTAGTTGATCACGCCGCGATGATCGCCGCCCAAGGTTAATACGCTAGGTTTCTGTGACGTCATGACGTCAGCTGTCAGACGAAAATATCCAAACAAACTATTTTTTAATACCTCAAAAGCTGACTTTTCACTCGGCTAATCATATACGCACTAACGGGACACACGATATATGTAATACACCCAAAAATATAGTCCAAAGAAGTCCAAAGTGAACACAAACACTGATTTCAAACTCACACAATACAAAACCACAAGTCACAAAAGCTTGTTTGGATACCAAATTCGGCCACGACCAATCATGTGGTGCCTGTGACGTTTTCAAAAACGTCGCGTATTGATAGTAATAAGGTTGCGTCGTTATACGTTCGGGTTTCGGACGAATCAGAATTCAGACAAAAATGACGTCAGTCGGCTCCGATTCGGTTCTGAAATTCAAATACACCTCTAAAAAAAAGATAGAATATGTTTCACACTTGGTAATAAGAAGGTATTTCACTGTATACCAAAAGCTGTGTAATAACTTACCCTCAAACACGTTTAAAAACGGCCGACACTCGGTAAAAAAAGTTTTAAGACCCTGCAATACGGACATGTTATGACATTAGGATGACACACCGATGACGGGAATGTCAATAATGGAGCTCGGTGACGGGATCGATTCGGTTTATCGTTCGTGGATTTCCGATTCCCTAGTTACGGCGCAACCTCTTCATATCAATTAACCTTGATCGCCGCCCGGCGATTAATAAACAAAAACACTAATGAGGATAAATATACCGGAGTAGTGCACCTCGCCTCGATTTTTTTTAGCAGGCATATTTATTTTCATTGGATCCTATATAGGATTATTAAGAGTCGTTCCACAAGAATTTGAAAAAAAAAATTATCTCTCATCTTTCTTGAAAATAAAGGTAGAGCGACGTCCTTCAATTCAAATTAGAGAAAAAATTGTGCTCTATCGGTTTTATTCAGAAAGTTTTCCTCTAAGCTTCCCACTAGAGCCTCTATAAGTTGATTTAGAGCCGTACCACAAGAATTTCTTTAAAAAAGGTCAGGCATTTCATCTTTTATCTTCCTTAAAAATAAAGATAGAGCTGCATTTTTGATAACAAATAATAGAGAAAATTGTGCTTTATCGGTTTTATAAAAGAAGTTTTCCTCTTGGAGCCTCTATAAGTTGATTTAGAGCCGTACCACAAGAATTTCTTTAAAAAAGGTCAGGCATTTCATCTTTTATCTTCCTTAAAAATAAAGATAGAGCTGCATTTTTGATATCAAATTATTAAAAAAATTGTGCTCTATCGGTTTTATACAGGAAGTTTTTCTCTAAGTTTCACACCAGAGCCTATAAGTTGATTTGAAGCCGTACCACAAAAATTTCTTAAAAAAAAGAATGTTAGACATTTTATTTCATATCTTCCGCAAAAATAAAGATCAAGCGACGTTTTTGATATAAAATTATAGAAAAACTGTGCTCTATCGGTTTTATACAGAAAGTTTCCCTCTCAGTTTCCCAATAGAGCCTCTATATAAGTTGATTGAGAGGCGTACGTACCACAAGAATTTAAAAAAAAAGAATTTCGGGCATTTCATATCTTATCTTCTTTAAAAATAAAGATACAGCGACGTTTTTAACATCAAATCATGGAAAAAATTGTGCTCTATCGGTTTTATACACGAAGTTTTCCTCTAAGTTTCCCAATAGAGCCTCTATAGGTTGATTTAGAGCCGTATCACAAGGATTTCTTAAAAAAAGAATGTCAGGCATTTCATATCTTATCTTCTTTGAAAATAAAGATAAAGCGACGTTTTTAACATCAAATTATGGAAAAAATTGTGCTCTATCGGTTTTATACACGAAGTTTTCCTCTAAGTTTCCCAATAGAGCCTCTATAAGTTGATTTAGAGCCGTACCACAAAAATTTCTTAAAAAAAAGAATGTTAGACATTTTATTTCATATCTTTCTCAAAAATTAAGATTAAGCGACGTTTTTGATATAAAATTATAGAAAAACTGTGCTCTATCGGTTTTAGGTATACAGAAAGTTTTCCTCTCAGTTTCCCAATAGAGCCTCTATAAGTTGATTTAGAGCCGTATCACAAGGATTTCTTAAAAAAAGAATGTCAGGCATTTCATATCTTATCTTCTTTGAAAATAAAGCTAAAGCGACGTTTTTAACATCAAATTATAAAAAAAACTGTGCTCTATCGGTTTTATACAGGAAGTTTTCCTCTAAGTTTCACACAAGAGCCAATAAGTTGATTTAAAGCCGTACCACAAAAATTTCTTAAAAAAAGAATGTTAGACATTTTATTTCATATCTTCCTCAAAAATAAAGATTAAGCGACGTTTTTGATATAAAATTATAGAAAAAACTGTGCTCCGTCGGTTTTATACAGAAAGTTTTCCTCTCAGTTTCCCAATAGAGCCTCTATTTAAGTTGATTGAGAGGCGTACGTACCACAAGAATTTCTTAAAAAAAGAATTTCGGGCATTTCATATCTTATCTTCTTTAAAAATAAAGATACAGCGACGTTTTTAATTTAATATCAAATTATGGAAAAAATTGTGCTCTATCGGTTTTATACCGGAAGTTTTCCTCTAAGTTTCCCAATAGAGCCTCTTTGAGTTGATTTGGAGCCGCACCACGAATTTCTTAAAAAAGAATGTAAGACATTTTATCTTTCATCTTCCTTAAAAATAAAGATTGAGCGGCTTTTTTGATCTCAAATTATAGAGAAGATTGTGCTCTATCGTTTTTTACAGGAAGTTTTCCTCTTAGTTTCCCAAAAGCGAGCCTCTATAAGTTGATTTAGAGCCTCACGTACCACAAGAATGTCTTTAAAAAAAATGTCAGGCATTTCATATCTTATCATCTTTAAAAATAAAGATATAGCGACGTTTTTTGTGTAAAACTTTTCAGGGTATTTTTTGATGTTTTATGACAAATTCTGACACACTTTAAAATTCCTTTCTAAATTTTGAAGATCAGAAGAAATAAGGCAGTGGCGTAAGCTTTATAAGCAACATGACATCGACTTACAAAGCACCCTGTATAAAATTTTTCAGGGAACTTCCGGACTATTTTATGAAAAATTCCGATATGTGAATAGTCATTTTCACTTGACTAAAAAAGTATTGATGATGGGATGAAAACTTAAGCAGTAGCGTAAGTTTGAAAATCAAATTTGAAAAAAAATTAGGATGTCTATAAATCACCTTGCATACAAATGTTCAAGAAAAATGTTGATATTATCATCATTATTACAAATTCTCATCTCTGAAGAATCACTTTTCACTTATTTTTACGGATTTTGAAGATCGAACAAATTTGAGCAGTGGCGTAGCCTTGAGTGTCACTGTCTTATAAATCATCCTGAACAAAATTGTCGATGTTTTTTTAACAAATCTTGACTCATTGGTAGTCACGCTTCAAATAATTTTTTGAATTGTGAATATCGAAAGAAAATTGATGCAGTGGCGTAAACTTAATTAAGGAGCAACGTTGGTGAAATAATTTAAACTCATGAAGCGCACCCTGTATACATTTTTACATCTTTTTTTGACATTATTATTGAAAATTCCCATCTCTCAAGAGTCAGTTTTCACTTGTTTCTTCTTCTTTTGAAAATTGGTCTGAAATTTAAGCAGTAGTGTAGGCTTGAATACCAATTTTGAAAAAATGACAGTCTCATTAACTATCCTGGATACAACTTTATTTTTTTCTATGTTTTTATTAAAAATTCTGATGCATTGAAAGACATGCTTCAAACTACTTTTTCAATTATGAAGATCGGAAAAAATAGAAGCAGTGGCGTAGACTTGAAGACCATCGTTGAAGAAAAAGGACATGGGCTTACAAAGCACCCTGTATAAAATTTTCCAGAGCACTTCCGGATATTTTTATAACAAATTCCACTCTTCACTTATCTTATTGAATTTTGAAGATCGAAAAAACATTAGCGCAGTGGCGTAGGCTTAAAGAGTTGGTGAAAATGACATTGACATTTAAAACACCCTGTATAAAATTTCCCAGGGGACATTTTTGTAACAAATTCCGGTTCTCAACACTCTTTACTTATCTCTTCAAATTTTAAAAATGTAAGAAAATTGAAGCAGTGACATGGGCTCAAAGAGTTGGTGAAAATGACATTGACTTACAAAGCACCCAGTATATAATTTTCCAGCAAATTCCGATTCTTGAAGAAACGCTCATCATTTTTCTTTTTGAATTTTGAAGTGCGGATAAAAATTGATGCGGTGGCGTGGGCTTGAATACCAACCTTGGTGAAAAAGTACACTGTCTCACGAATCACCCTGTATAAACCTACACGGATAACTTTTTGACACTTTGATAACAAATTCTGTTTCCTTAATAACCACTCTCCATTTCTTTGAATTTCTTTTTCATAAAATAATGATATATGCACGATTTTGCCATGTAATTCCATTGATTTGATAATAACTCGTTATACATTATTTTCAAGAAATTTGGTCCTTCGATTTTGTAAGTGTTGTGCATGGATGTGTTGAAACCAAAGTACAATATTCTCACCCATTCAAACATTTATCTTAGAAAACAGAAATTATCTCCTGTGGGATTTGAATAATGTTCATGCAAATGAAAAGGGTACATAAGAGACTCCGAAACCCAAAGTTTACCAATTTAATTCCACTAAAAATTCCCTTTTCTTCACTCTTAATAGAAGTTCGAGTTAGATAAGTAAATGTCGTCTTGCCCCCTTATTAACAATACTTTGACAAAACTCGATCTCAACTCTGCATTTTCACACAACTTCAAAAAACATTTTCATTTCACCACTGCTTTCCATAAAAACCTTTTTAGCAATTCCCTCTACATAGAAACTCCAAGACGAACAGCAATAATGGTTTCATTACGGAAGAGAGCAAACACAAAGTTTCATTAAATGCGAATTAGGATAAGCGAAATGATTGATTGCGGATTGCCGTTGGGTGATTGATTCGATATGGATTTACTCCAGGATGTGCGTAATTGGAATTGGTCAGGTAAACGAGATTCAGGTGTTTATTTTTGCTAGATGCGATCTGGTGTTTATTAATTTAATATTTGAATTGGATACAAATTATAAATATTTCTTTGCCAGGCTAAAATATGGATTTTACGAGCGGTCGTTAAAATTTAATGCCTGTCTGGATGTACCACCAGTTTTTACGTGATCGGTTAACAAATGTGTACACTAAAATTACTTTTTTATTGGTTATTAGCTTCCTCGATATTCATTTCAGTGAACTTGATCAAGCTTTTATGAGTTCCATTATGTTTTTATGTCAGTGGCTGTGCGGAACACTCGCACCAACATCAGTATACAAGAGGTTTGCCTCACTTCGCCTGAGGTAAGAGACGGACAGTATATAACAGGTTGCCTCAGATTTACGGTCATGACGTCATCTGTGTCAAGTGTTGCCAGATAATCCCTATCAAAAACATTAAAAACAGTAGAACAGAAACCAATGGGCGAAATCAGTAGATCTCCTGTTAAAACAGTACTTCTGGCAACCTTGTGAATGACACATGACACGATACGATGCAGACCGATGCAATCGAATGACAGGATTCAGTCTACTGCAGACGCTAGACACCGATGACGTCATATTTTTCCCCTCTTCGTCTTCTACCTCAGGCGAAGTGAGACAACCTCTTGTAAACTTATCTTGCGAGACGGAGGGGGGCAAAATATGACGTCATCGGTGTCAAGCGTCTGCAGTAGACTGAATCCTTTCATTCGATTGCATCGTATCGTGTCATGTGTCATTCGCAAGGTTGCCAGAATTACTGTTTCAACAGGAGATCCACTGATTTCGCCCATGGGTTTCTGTTCTACTGATTTTGATAGGGATCATCTGGCAACACTGGACATAGATGACGTCATGACCGTAAAAGTGAGGCAACCTGTTATATACTGATCTTGCAGATGCACTACGTCACTACCGAGGTCACTACAGTTCATTTTTTATTCAAAGTTACAGTGATAGATCAAAATTGGAAGTTGAAGGTTGCCAAAAAAAAATTAAAGAACAATAAGTGCTCGCTAATTGAAATGAAAAGATGAAATATTTGAAAATTGACTTATATAATTTTCTCGATTAAAGAAGGATTTTGATCATCAATTCCAAAATTATCATCGCTCTCTATTCTCGAACTTTTTTTCTGTCAACTCAAATACATTTTGAACATATCGAAATAACACATGTTTGCCAACCTTTAACCTACAATTTTGATCTGTCACTGTAACTTTAAATAAAAAATGAACTTTACTTGACAACTGCTCGTATCTATAATATATTTATAACCACTTAACAGTGTTTTCAATACTGCCACTGTCAGGTGAACGACCTTGAGGCAGAATCGGACTCAGCTTTTTGTGCAATTTAATAATAACTATTTTTTCGGATTTATAGCAGTTGGTGGTAAAAAACTCCTTATCGTAGCATCATAACCAATATGTATTCATTTATCATAAACTGTATGGTTATTGACATATTTTATAGCTGCCAGACAGTGAGAAAATAAAAAGAGTCCCCATCCAGGTTCTAAAATTTTTATCTATATTCATAAATGAGTGCTTTTACATTTATAGCGTGTGAGAAATTATAAAAAAGGCAACGTGCTTATCAAAAAATAATAACCAACAATTTCGATTCCTCAAGTACATACAAAAAACTATTGGAAACAGCAAATAATTTATAGAGTTCACTTAAATCTCATCAATGAGGTCGTTGCACGTATTTTTTTTATTACATATTCTAGAAATATAATCAAAAAATTAGACCTGTATTTTGTCTTTTTTTATCGATTTTTGAGGGCATAAACTAGCGTCGACGTTCGTCATGCGGCCTTTTTAATCCTTCAAATGATAACGAATCGTCGGCGTCGCCGTTTGCATCCGAAGAACGATCGGCACGGTTCATTCGTGGATCGATAAGTGAAGTGAACGCAACTTTGCCGAGTGGCTTCTCGTTGTCCAGTATAAAGCATGCCGAAAACTCAGTCTGGGTGGCGCCGTAAATCATTTCCTGGTTCATTTTTGCATTAAATCACATTTTGATTTACTAGTTTTTGGTTATCCCAAATCCAAATGTATCGATTATCTATCGTTAATGCATATTGAGCTATTGATTATTGTAGAAATACCATTAATTGCAGAGCTTGCAAGGCTGCCTTTGTTTCATGCAGGCCACGTTCATGACAGACGTAAGCGAATAATCGATTTTTCTCTGCGAAGTATATTCGGCGTTGGAACCCGGTTGATGGCGGCATATACTTCAAAGAGGCCTAGTTTAAATTTTGGGCATTATTTTGGCCAATTCATGTGACCCATTCTGATAACAAACCCACCAGTTATACAGGGTGATTCACGTAGGTCGTCTGTCACAAGTATTTCAAATCTCTTGAAATTTGGTATGAGTCTTTATGTGTGTGTGTAATGCATCTTTTAAAAATATTTTGTTGATTGCGGCGTTGCCGGATCTACAAGTTTTTCCTGGTAAGTTTCTTATTTCAAATAGGACACCCTGTATATTATTTGATTTTTGAATTCTGTATAAAATTCTGAATCACTTTTATAGAATATGTTATACGTCTATTGATAATAGTTTCGTGAATATTTGTTATTTTATTAAAAAAATTACAAATGTCATTGATTTTTTTAAATAAGATTTCTCAGCAACAGCAAGAAACTGTGGCGTGAAAATTTGACTACATTTTCTTCAAATCTCACTTTTTTTAAAAAATCAATGACATTGGTTATTTTTTAAATAAAATGACAGATATTTAAGAAACTGTCATCTTTAGACATCATATAACATGTTCTATAAAAGTTCAGAATTTCATACAGAATTGAAAAATCAAATAATATACAGGATGTCCTATTTAAAATAAGAAAGTTACTGGGGAAAACTGATAGATCCGGCAACGCTGCAATCACCAAAATATTTTTAAAAGTTGCATTACACTATCATATTAACTCACACCAAAATTCAAAACTTTGGAAAAGTCGTTCCTGAAATACTTGTAACAGACCACCTACGTGCATCACCCTGTATATTCTACACTACAACATAGTGCTGTACAACAACCCCTTTATGGAGTCAGCATCTCACTAATTTAAACCATAATCCACGTTAAACAAACGTTCTATCTATTTCCAGACGCCTAAAAAACACCATATTTATCCAAGAATATAACATTGCAGAGAAAACACTCATAAAACTCATAAGAGGATATCGAAAAGGCCTCCTTTTGTAGAAGAACTCCAACAAAGCCTTTGGCACCAATTAGAACGTTTCACAACATTAGTCGATGAAATTTGAAACCCGAAAAAAGCGAGGGTATAGAAACAGAGTTGAAGCAAAACATAAGCAGGGTCTGGGGGAAACCAGACATATTAGGGAAAGTCGATGTATAAGAAAAATAATTAATGAAGTGGACAAAATGGTTTTTGGGGGGAATTTGGCCTATACGTAAATTGTAGGCGTACGGAAGTTTTATATATATATATATATATATGACACCCCAGACCAAAAGTATAGCGTTAATCTTGTTTTCCATAGGTTCTACTTAGACAAAATTGGATAATTATTGTATATACCTGTCACACTGGTTTTACTGGTTTCAGTCAGGCGACAGTAAGCAGCTTTCCTGCTAACGTCGCATATTCTATATACCTTCCTGTCGACTTACATCCTATTGTAAACCCAACTCAATTCCCTAATTCAATAAAATGTACTCGCACCTAGAATACTCAACCTTAAATAAATCCATACTTCCAAAATAACTAAAAAGACCGGTCAAGAAATCTTCCCAATAGAGCTCATGTCCAATTCATGTCGCGAGACTCTCGATTCTGCACGGAGTATTAGACACGGAACTCTGTCTCCATCTAAAAATAAATTTCACTGCCTCTACTGTTTTTCCTTATCGTGTTTGTTTTATGGAAACTGACATTTTATCCACGAGTGTTGGATGATGAAGTGGGACTATATTAAATCCACCTTTAAAATTTCCGGAGCCAGTTGAATATACAGGGTGTCCGGGAAAATGTGGGAGATCTCTCGGATTCAGATAGAACATTAAAAAATAAGATGACAAGTTCCCATAAATTTTTTTCCTAGCGGCCCTCCCTACGGAGATACGGCCCCCTAAAGGACCCCACTGGAAATCGGTTTTTCTTGAATAACTTTTAAACGACTCAATATAATTCAATGAAAATTTAATATGATAAACAGTAGTAAGGACCTCTCAAAATACTTCCCTTAAAACATAATTAGCTTGTTTAGTTTACCAGGGACGGACTAGATTGTACATTTTAACGCTCAAATTTTTAACACCCTGTATGATAAGGAGTTAAAAAAAAATAAATTTGGATACCTTGAACATTAAGCTAAAGAAAAGGTACTCTTGTTCATTGTCGATAAAATGAACCATTTTCGAGAAAAAACAATTTTTATTAAACAAAACCTCGAAAAAAGCCATGACGAAGTGGTGCTCTTGACGAAATTGTGAACCTAACGCTAGGAAAAAAATTTATGGGAACTTGTCATCTTATTTTTTAATATTCTATCTGAATCCGAGAGATCTCCCACATTTTCCCGGACACCCTGTAGAAATTCAGTATGTTCGTGTTCAACTCTAACAAAGTGCAATAGTATAATGAATTATATTATATCAAGATATAATAAACAACATCTTGAATTCCATTAAAAGATTTTCTTTTAACTTATTTTCATTTCCATAAAAGCAGTCGACCGTGAAATTATTTCCTCTAAGATGTTGCGTTGTATCATGTAAATTCAATGGCTCTGACAGAACACAATGCGATATTTTATTCTATTTAGAAAACAGCTTTAAATTATTCATAGAATATGATAATGGCATCTGTTCAACGAAAAAATATATTGTGCACAGTCTAGCAACGTCGCAACACACATGGGACATCTGCCAAAAGTGAGGTTGGATTTAAAACATCAATAACGTTACCTAGTTACCATTTGCTGGTCAAAATTTGAACTGGCTCACGCATGACGTCCCCGCGTGACATTGATTGTATAGGTTTGAGGTAGGTCACGTGATGACTTCTGAAGGGGGATGTGCGAGAGTTTATCTTGTTTGTTTCAGTATCATAGTAATCCAGTTACCTAGGTAACCTATCAATTTTGAGGTTCGGACACGCAATGACGTCAGCGAAACCTGCGCGTGATCATATCTTGTTTGTTATAGTATCATGCCTTTGATCATACTCCATATACGAATAATAAGTACGGCTCACTTGATTCACGAATCCTCTTCTTTATTTTCTCACTATTACACGTCGAACGATCTAGTCATGCGTCATGCGTCAACTAATCAGGTTACATGAAGCCGTAATTTTTTGCGCAAATCGCTCAAGGGCTTTTATTCCAAATGAAATCGATGTTTGTTTTATTTCCCTTTAACCATATCAAAAAGTCCCTTGTCCTTTGTAATTTGTAAGGAAAATAAAAAGATTCGCCCACGTAACAGTCTCGGTAGTAAACAGAGGGCACGTGAAAAAAATATATATATTTGAGGTTGTACTGAATAAAACAGGATTTTTTTACGAGAGATTGATGTGTACTAAAATGGTTAATGTGTTATGTTTTATAACGCCTAAATTCGGTTTTGGTCTTTTTTATGAGAAAAATGCCATGGAGAGTTTCAGGTTCAGACAAATTTCAAGAGGAAATGAAATCTTTGACAGCCAATCAGAAAATTCGACAACTTGCCAACATACGTCAACCTTCAAATCCATCATTTTGTCCATATACTTTGCTTCATACCGAGAAGCAAAAAGAACGAAGAAACAACAACAACAAATGAAATTAAATATTGCATAGTTCTCTTCGATTATTTAATAAACTTGGAAAAAGTATAGTATTCCACTCGCGGATAATGGCTTACTCAGATGTCAGATGATTACGCTCTACTCGCCTGTGGCTCCTAGCGCAAACTTCATCCGTGTGAGTAATATTCACCATTACTCAGCCGTTGAATAATAAACTATTTTCTAGCACTTCTTGACGATAATATGTGTCTTATACATCCACTTACTATTGGTTCATTACTCCACCAATGAAAAAAACCTAATTCCATCAGCTCACTGTTCAAGGGCCAATCAGAATATTCCGCAAGTTGGCGACATGACGTAAACCTTCAAATCGACCATTTTGAAACAGCTGATCTTAACTAGGCTGGGATAATCTAACCTCACTTTGTCATCCACTAGCCAATCAAATCGCTCGATTGAAGTATAGAGTTGATGCATTTGATTGGTCGGTTGACAGATGAAAGGAAAACTGAACGCTCGAAACAACTCCGCCCACCAAGGCAAGCCAATCAAATTAGTTGATTTTTGTTTGACGGATTTGATTGGTCGTTTGATACACGAAGGGAAAACTGAACGGTCCAAAAAAGTGCGCCTATTAACGCAAGCCAATTAAATCCCTTGGTAATTTTTGTTTGACGAATTTGAATATGGAATGATCACTAAGTGAGAAAGATGAATAATAAATGAATAGATGACGCATTCTACAAAAACTGGCGAAGGCGCATAATAATGTCCGAATTCAGTGGGGCGGTTTCTTTGACAAATGACTCGATACAGTGTTGCCGTTCTAGAAAGTGAGCGAGGATTCAGTTGTATAAAACATTTATTCGCTATAATTTCAAGAGAATCAAAAAATTATCGTTATGATGCATGCTATCGTAAGCTGCCCTCTCTTTATTCAAGAATAAATCACAGTCAGGTCTATAAATATTTCACAGGTTTCCATTAAATTGAACAAACAACAAATCGTTCAATTACTTTTTGACGAGTCACATTTTTCTCATTAAATAAATATGCCCTTCGATAAGCTTTGATGGAAATTGAGAAATAAATTTCTAGCTTTACAGAAAACTGACAGTGTTGCCATACTTCCCTTATTCTAGTATACCATAAAATATTCGTTTTTCTTTTTATGTTCCAAATCTCAAGTGATATGGACAAAAATTACAGGAATTATGAGGTTTTTCCTTGGACAACTGCGTCCATAACAAAAAAAAATCTATAAGCCCATTTGCATGGTTGAAAGATTAGTTCCAGTGTTGCCATACTTCCCTTATTCTATTATACGATACATTTTTTTTCTTTGTATGGTATTTGGATGAAAATTACAGGAATTATGCACATTGGGAGAACTATGTCCATAAAAAAAATTCTATAAGCACATTTGCACGGTTAAAAAAATGAATTCCAGTGTCGCCATACCTACTTTTCTAATTATAGTATACGATAAAATAGTTTTTTTATCTTTGTATGTTTGAAATTTTAAGTGATTTGGACAAAAATTACAGGAATTATGAGGTTTTTCCTTGGACAACTACGTCCATAACAAAAAAAAATCTATAAGCCCATTTGCATGGTTAAAAGATTAGTTCCAGTGTTGCCATACTTTCCTTATTCTATTATACAATATTTTTTTTTTCTTTGTATGGTATTTGGATGAAAATTACAGGAATTATGCACATTGGGAGAACTATGTCCATAAAAAAATTCTATAAGCACATTTGCACGGTTAAAAAAATGAATTCCAGTGTCGCCATACCTACTTTTCTGATTATAGTATACGATAAAATAGTTTTTTTATCTTTGTATGTTTGAAATTTCAAGTGATTTGGACAGAAATTACAGGAATTATGAGGTTTTTCCTTGGACAACTACGTCCATAACAAAAAAAAATCTATAAGCCCATTTGCATGGTTAAAAGATTAGTTCCAGTGTTGCCATACTTTCCTTATTCTATTATACGATATTTTTTTTTTCTTTGTATGGTATTTGGATGAAAATTACAGGAATTATGCACATTGGGAGAACTATGTCCATAAAAAAATTCTATAAGCACATTTGCACGGTTAAAAAAATGAATTCCAGTGTCGCCATACCTACTTTTCTGATTATAGTATACGATAAAATAGTTTTTTTATCTTTGTATGTTTGAAATTTCAAGTGATTTGGACAGAAATTACAGGAATTATGAGGTTTTTCCTTGGACAACTACGTCCATAACAAAAAAAAATCTATAAGCTCATTTGCATGGTTAAAATATTAGTTCCAGTGTTGCCATACTTCCCTTATTCTATTATACGATAAAAAATTTTTTCTTTGTATGGTATTTGGATGAAAATTACAGGAATTATGCACATTGGGAGAACTATGTCCATAAAAAAATTTCTACAAGCACATTTGCACGGTTAAAAAAATTAATTCCAGTGTCGCCATACCTACTTTTCTAATTATAGTATACGATAAAATAGTTTTTTTATCTTTGTTTGTTTGAAATTTCAAGTGATTTGGACAGAAATTACAGGAATTATGAGGTTTTTCCTTGGACAACTACGTCCATAACAAAAAAAAAACTATAAGCCCATTTGCATGGTTAAAAGATTAGTTCCAGTGTTGCCATACTTCCCTTATTCTATTATACGATACATTTTTTTTTCTTTGTGTGTTATTTGGATGAAAATTACAGAAATTATGCACATTTGGAGAACTATGTCCATAAAAAAATTCTATAAGCACATTTGCACAGTTAAGAAAATGAATTCCAGTGTCGCCATACCTATCTACTTTTCTACTTATAGTATACGATAAAATAGTTTTTTTTATCTTTGTATGTTTGAAATTTCAAGTGATTTGGACAGAAATTACAGGAATTATGAGGTTTTTCCTTGGACAACTACGTCCATATCAAAAAAAAATCTATAAGCTCATTTGCATGGTTAAAATATTAGTTCCAGTGTTGCCATACTTCCCTTATTCTATTATACGATAAAAAATTTTTTCTTTGTATGGTATTTGGATGAAAATTACAGGAATTATGCACATTGGGAGAACTATGTCCATAAAAAAATTTCTACAAGCACATTTGCACGGTTAAAAAAATTAATTCCAGTGTCGCCATACCTACTTTTCTAATTATAGTATACGATAAAATAGTTTTTTTATCTTTGTTTGTTTGAAATTTCAAGTGATTTGGACAGAAATTACAGGAATTATGAGGTTTTTCCTTGGACAACTACGTCCATAACAAAAAAAAAACTATAAGCCCATTTGCATGGTTAAAAGATTAGTTCCAGTGTTGCCATACTTCCCTTATTCTATTATACGATACATTTTTTTTTCTTTGTGTGTTATTTGGATGAAAATTACAGAAATTATGCACATTTGGAGAACTATGTCCATAAAAAAATTCTATAAGCACATTTGCACAGTTAAGAAAATGAATTCCAGTGTCGCCATACCTATCTACTTTTCTACTTATAGTATACGATAAAATAGTTTTTTTTATCTTTGTATGTTTGAAATTTCAAGTGATTTGGACAGAAATTACAGGAATTATGAGGTTTTTCCTTGGACAACTACGTCCATATCAAAAAAAAATCTATAAGCTCATTTGCATGGTTAAAATATTAGTTCCAGTGTTGCCATACTTCCCTTATTCTATTATACGATAAAAAATTTTTTCTTTGTATGGTATTTGGATGAAAATTACAGGAATTATGCACATTGGGAGAACTATGTCCATAAAAAAATTTCTACAAGCACATTTGCACGGTTAAAAAAATTAATTCCAGTGTCGCCATACCTACTTTTCTAATTATAGTATACGATAAAATAGTTTTTTTATCTTTGTATGTTTGAAATTTCAAGTGATTTGGACAGAAATTACAGGAATTATGAGGTTTTTCCTTGGACAACTACGTCCATAACAAAAAAAAAACTATAAGCCCATTTGCATGGTTAAAAGATTAGTTCCAGTGTTGCCATACTTCCCTTATTCTATTATACGATACATTTTTTTTCCTTTGTGTGTTATTTGGATGAAAATTACAGAAATTATGCACATTTGGAGAACTATGTCCATAAAAAAATTCTATAAGCACATTTGCACGGTTAAAAAAATGAATTCCAGTGTCGCCATACCTACTTTTCTAATTATAGTATACGATAAAATAGTTTTTTTATCTTTGTATGTTTGAAATTTCAAGTGATTTGGACAAAAATTACAGGAATTATGAGGTTTTTCCTGAAACAACTACCAGTGTTGCCCTACTTTATCCCAGAAAGGACAATGATCAAAGAATATGCGACGGAAAGTGATACGACAATTTCTCGAATGATAGATATACTTTTCAGGATCATCTCGAATATGATATACTAGAATATGCGTTACTTATTCCATAAAGAATATATTATTATCTTTTGACAATATTCAGTGGACATGCTGCTAACCTCACACTGCGAATATACGTTTGGGAATATGAAAGGCATATTCCTATTGCATGTATATGCTTGATGTGCTTCCTATGAAAAGTTTATAATATGATGTTTTATTGTTTCCAGAACAAAAATCAAAACAAATCTATTTAATTTATACAATGTTATTGTTGTCTCTGCATGTTTTCTTTTATTAAACAACGTTCTAATTGAATTTTAGTGGGAAATGTGCCCTGCAATGCACTAAATTCTTGATGGAGGGTTTAGTAAAACGTAGTATCCGCCCGATAAATAATTGTATTACGAAAATAATTATTTAGAAGCACGACCAACAAGTTATTAAAAAATAATTAGTTGAAAATTTACTACAACTGCACTGGGTTATGTTATGATACTGATTTAGTGGAGTGTGAAAAACAAATTTAATTTTCATACATTTTTATTCCTGAATAGATGTACCTGAAGTGAGGAAATTATGCAAACATAACCTCACCAAATCAAAAAATAAAGCGGGGATGCAACTGAAGAAATAAAACAAGTAGTAAATCAATTTCACTGATCCTGATATATAGGATAAATTACACAGTGGACATTAAATAAAACGAAAAGGGAATTTTACAACCCTTTATAAATTACAAACAAGATTACTCTCGTACATCCTGCCGCTGCCCCAATGGCGACATTTCATTCACCTCTGCGAATATTTATCGTTGCAGTGAACACTTTCTCACCTGAGTGTCGTCTTCACTTTTGAATTCCTGTAGGGTTATTGCATTTTTGATGAAATATCATTTTAAAGTTTAGTCTTGTGATTTGTGTATATGAGACATATACAGGGAAAAATTACATCGAACAACCAAATAATACAATGTCCATCTGTCGTCCTTACATGCTGCCATGCAGTGTTGCCATATCATACATGTCAGTTTCATCACTTGATTTATATACCGCGTATAACTCATTACAAGCTCACTGTTTTCATTTTCTTTGTCAACTTTCAATAAATAATGATAATTCTGGACTTGATGACTTATTGACGATAAGTTATGTTTTATCTATTCTATCTATGTTTTCTTGATAACGCCTTTGCGTGAGGATAATAATTGATAATTAATTGACAATTGCGTCTGGCTCCACCCAAGTTTTTTACAATGTGATTAAAGTTTATCCCCATTTACGGTCATGTAGCGAAGTTGTCAACAACCAATTATTTTTGGAAATATATAAGCGCGCAACCCTGATATAACGTGCAAAATGTATCCGAAAGCCATAGAAAAACACATTGATATAAACAGGCTTTTTTCGGTTCAACAAGCTCAAAACCCCAGTCGTAAATCTTAATAGAGCGGAACGCAGCATAATATTTATGGCAATATAGAGCATGTATATATTACCATTAATTTCGGCATTTAGACTGGCGCATAATTGGAAATGTTGATGCTCAATTTCTGACACGTTTCTGACTAGAAAATGAGATAATTGCGGGGCATTTCCTCGTAAATTCAATTTATACGACAAATAAGACTCGAATAAAAATGAAAAGACAGGAAACTCTAGTTGGAGTGCGCTAGATCAGGATTTTATGTTTATCTCTAGCATGGAACAGATTTTCGGACGTCAGTTGGGAAATGCTTTTTCCAATTTTGTTAGCAGTCGTGAGACGTCGAATGATTCATGTTTGATTTTGTCAGATATATTTCACTTACTCCAATTATTATTTTACTCGTAAATAATCAATTAAATTTCAAAATACATCCTATATTATCTTTTATTTAATATAAATTTATTTCACAAATTTTCATTTTTTTCTCACTCTACTAAATTATTTACATATTTCCAAGTCAGTATCATAACATACAGGGTGTCTCACGGTCTATGGTACTTTAGACGTTTACGGAAAACTAGACATAGGATCGACCTGAAAATTTGGCTGAGCCCATAATCGAGTATGATCTATATTTAAAAAAAAAAATCAGTTTTCCAGTGTTGCCGCTTCTTTCGAAAAGTCGTAACAACTTTCTTATTTTAAAAGGACCACCCTGTATATTATTATTTTTTTGGATTCCTTGACTGATTCTAATCACTTGTGCTTGATATACTCCTATACCTATCGGCAGCGGTTTTCGAGATATAATTTAATTTATAATATTTTTGTCGTAAAACACATCAGTGGATTGAGTTCAATAATTTCGTACTTCAAAACGGTGGAGAGTTGCAATTGCTATGCCGACTAGAGGAAGGTAGCTTTATATGGTTCCAATGGAGAAACCGATCTGTAAATATACAGGGTGCTTCAAATTTATTAATCTTTTTCCTATACAAAAAAATGATAAAAAAGCTATTTTTTCAAATGGAACCCCCTGTATATTACTTGAAAAATGAAAAGGCCAATAAATTTCCTTTCAAATGGTATCCCATGTTCCTATACCTAAACCTTCAGGATCTACAAGAAAAATGCATTTTACTAAAAAATAAATTATATTGGTATACATGATATGAAACATAATGTAGTTTCTAGGGCAACCTATAGTTGCCAGGTCACACAGCAATAACAATTTATTTTTTGTACAACCTTCACGTAAAGTCCACTTTTCAATGCCTGCAAAGCAGGCGGAAAGTCGCTAATTTTGGCAGCCGGGCCTAAAAGTACTTTCGCGCCCGCGGGCGCAAAAGTTGGTCGCTTAGCAACTGTTCCTTGCATCCCAACGCCTCTGAATCTAATAACCACGTGACAGTCTAGCATACTAGAAGGAGCTAATCACGTGACAATCTCGGTGACAATGAATCCGCACTACAAAAGAATACGGGAACACACCTATTGTAACCATGATTAACAGTTGTCACTTGTCAGTTGTCTGACTTGTCAGCAGTGTAGTGCAGTGTATCGAGATGATTGATTTTGATAATAATTATTCTTTTTTAAATGATTACAAACTGGTTGCACAAAAAGAACTGTTTGCACCACGGACGAAAGATGATTTTGACTCGGCTAATATCTGCCCTCGCTTCGCTCGTGCTGCTTCTTATACCCTCGTCAAAATCATCTACTTTCCGCCCTTGATACAAAATATACTATTTAGTAGCAAACTGCAACTACTGTTTGTTCATGGCTTTCTTGCGGTTACGTCATACTTTTCCGTCTCTCTCTTACACATTGAAAAAAAAATCACGTACGTCTGGACGAGGGTGTTTCAGATCAATTTGACAAAGTTCACATGTGGAGCGATCAATCTACGATATACTGCCAAACGTCAAATACTGTGACGTGACCGCAGGAAAGCCATGAACAGACTGTACATTATGTTTCATATCAATAATACCAATATAATTTATTTTTTAGACAAATGCATTTTTCTTGTAGAACCTGAAGGTTTAGGTATAGGAACATGGGATACCATTTGAAAGAAAATTTATTGGTCTTTTCATTTTTCAAGTGATATACAGGGGGTTCCATTTGAAAAAATAGCTTTTTTATCATTTTTGTGTGAAGGAAAAAGATTAATAAATTTGAAGCACCCCTGTATATTTTCAGATCGGTTTCTCCATTGGAACCATATAAACCTACCTTCCTCTAGTCGGCATAGCAATTTCAACTCTCCACCGTTTTCAAGTACGAAATTATTGAACTCAATCCACTGATGTGTTTTACGACAAAACTATTATAAATTAATTTATATCTCGAAAACCGCTGCCGATAGGTATAGGAGTATATCAAGCAAAAGTGATTAGAATCAGTCAAGGAGTTCAAAAAAATAATAATATACAGGGTGGTCCATTTAAAATAAGAAAGTTGCCACGACTTTTGGGTAGAAGCGGCAACACTGCAGAACTGAAAATATTTTTAAAATATAGATCATACTCGATTATGTGCTGCGCCAAATTTTCAGATCGATCCTATGTCTAGTTTTCCGTAAACGTCTAAGGTACCATAGACCGTGAGACACCCTGTATTACAGTGCAGTGGAAGTAAATTTTCAAGTAATTATTTCTTAACTGGATGATGGGTTATCGTAAAACGATTTATCGGGCCTTTACTTAACCTTGCCAGAATTTAGTACATCGCAGGAAACATTTCCCACTTCAATTCAATTAGAACGGCGTTTGATAAGAAAACATGATATATTATTCAACCCCCCGTACACCGCGGGCCCTTGCTGTAATTCTAATCAAAGACAACAACAACATCGCATAAATTAAATAGATGCATATTCGGTTTGTTTTGATTTTTGATCTGGAAACATCAAGATGTATTTATATAGTAGGTAATCACAGGAAGCATATTCGTGTGACAAGAATATGCTCTGTATTGTGACGAAACATGCCCAGTGGAACGAACTTCCAAGGCGGTCCACAGCGGACACGACGTTACAAGTTACAACCATTGCATCTCGCCATCGAATAACTCGCCTTTTTCCCGTTTGTCACAAGCCCAAACCACTGTTAAGTTCCAGAATAGCAAAGTTTATTCGGTTGCCTACACCTAGAATATTGGAGAACTTTCGCTATCTATCGGAGGCATTGAAGAGGCTCTATATAAGAAGCTCCGCCATCCGGACAAGGGAGTAAGTTATCGATTAGACGCGAATTATAATCGTTACAACATAAATATACGCTGCGATTGTGAACATAAAAATTTGTGGTTGTGTCAGTGACTTTAAATAAATTGATTGAAACTGGACAAGTGTTTTCTATAGCGAAAAACATTACATTGGTGTCAGAAGTGGGATTTATTGTGTGCTATAGAAACGGACATAAATATTCACTGTGATGGCTGCGAAACTAGTGTTTTTAACCGGATTGAAGGTCGCCGAGTTAAAGAGGGAGCTGGAGGTGCGTGACCTGGATAGTAGTGGTAAGAAAACTGATCTACAAACAAGGCTTCGTGAGGCTTTAATGGAAGAAGGCATGGATCCTGATACGTTCCAATTTGAAGTTCCCGATCCCAACGCAGTTAAAAGATTATTGGAAGAAAACTCTAGGAGATTGGAAGATAAATTGGAAGAGAAGTTTGTAGAATCTTCTAGAGTTATGGAAGAGAAGCTCGCAGAGTCTTCTAGAATTATGGAGGAAAAAATTAAGGAACAGATGGCAGACAACAACAAGTTTGTGAAGGATCATGTAGCCGTGGAAATTGGAAACTTTGAGAAACGATTTGAAGACACAGTGAAGACTCGAAGACGAAATGGAAAAAATGAGAAAAAAAGTAGACACTATCATCGAACAACCACAGGTATCACCCGGAAACCAGGGTGCGAGTGCGAAAATAGAAGCTGATACCATCAGAATCCACATGAAAGCCCCACAGTTTGATGGCAAACTGTCCTGGAACAATTACCATCGCCAGTTCGAGGCAGCAGCGAGGGCAAATGGATGGACTGGACCGGAAAAAGCCCTGGCATTGACTCTTCCACTTCGTGGGGAGGCTACAGAAATCCTGCAGACACTGAACACCCAGGAACAGGAGGACTACGATGTGCTGGCAAGCATCTGGAGCTGCGGTATGGTCAAACTCATTTGGAGCATGTCTACCATTTCCAGTTGAAGAACCGCATCCAAAAGTCCAACGAAACCATGCAGGAGTTTGAAGCCTTGAACTCGAAGCGGCGAAGCAGTGCTGCAAGCCTTCTACGCGTGTGCGAATGATCGAGGAGAAGGATCATCTGGAAGAAGACACCGTCGAAGCAACTGTGAGGAGAGTCCTCAAGGAAATGGAGGTATCTAAGCGAAAGAAGCTGCGATGCTGGAATTGTGGAGAGCTTGGGCATATGCGTGGCCGCTGTAGGAAAGAGATACGGGCACCTGCGTTGGCATGGGGAAAGAAGGATCATCCAGCGAGATCAAGCCTCAAGAGCTTGGATGGCTTGTCTAGGAGACCAGAGCTTTCTCACACAGCCAAGGAAAAGGAAGCGAGCGTTCGCAGGACAACTGTAGTGGATGATTCCTGGCAGTCTAAGGCGCTTCGCGAGGACCAGGAGAAAGGTCTAGATCTAAAGCTCATCATTGGATGGAAGCTAGCAGGCCAACGAACAACTTGGCAAGAAGTCGCACGATTTTCAACTGCAGTGAAGACCTACAGGGCTCAATGGGACTCGATGGTTCTTGATGACGGCATCCTGAAGAGGCTGGTGAAAAATCTGGATGGCACGGAAGATCGGAGGCAGTTAGTCGTTCCTGGAAACAGACAGGCAGAGGTGATGAGAGAGGTCCATGAAGGCGTCACGGTCACGGGTGGACATCTGGGTGTAACCAAGACGCTGGGAAAGCTGCGAGAACGGTTTTTCTGGATCAACTGCCAGGCCGATATCCGGTAGTGGTGCAGGAAATGCGCCGTTTGTGCTGCAAGCAATGGACCACAGAAACGCCCAAAAGCTCCTATGCGCCAGTACAATGTGGGAAGCCCATTTGAGAGGATCGCCATAGATATAGCTGGACCATTTCCTGAGTTGAACGGAGGAAATAAATACATCCTGGTCGCGATGGATTACTTCAGTAAGTGGGCCGAAGCGTATCCCTTGCCAAACCAAGAAGCGGCAACGGTAGCTGATATACTGGTCAAGGAATGGATCTGCCGTTTTGGTGTCCCATTGGAGCTGCATTCGGACCAGGGCAGAAACTTCGAATCGACGCTATTCCAGAATGTCTGCGATGTCTTGAAGATCAAGAAGACAAGGACAACGACGTTGCACCCACAATCGGATGGCATGGTGGAGCGAATGAACAGGACCATCAACCGACACTTGGCCAAAGTTGTCTCTGACCACCCAAGAGACTGGGACAAACACCTCCACCTATTCCTCTTGGCATACCGATCTGCAGTTCACGAATCGACAGGCGAAACCCCAGCAAGGATCATCATGGGTCGTGAACTCCGGCTGCCCTGTGACCTGAAGTTTGGCTATCCACCTGGTGAAGATGTCGCTGGGAAAGATTACGCAAGCAATCTTCGAATAAAGATGGACGACATTCATCAACGGGTCCGTTTGAACATCCAGAGTGCCAGCGACCGGATGAAGGAGGCCTATGACGTAAACGCCGAGGAAGGCGGGTTCCAGGTTGGAGATCTGGTTTGGCTTCACAACCCACAGAGGCGACGTGGCTTCTCCCCAAAACTGCAAAGTTCTTGGGAGGGCCCGTATGAGATTCTGGAGCGAATCAATGACGTCGTCTACCGGATAAAGAAACCACCACGAGGAAAGCCGAGGGTTGTCCATTTCAACCGTTTAGCTCGGTATGCTGGAAACCATTACGATCAGGACGCTGAAGTGAGGCAGATCAGGTCATCCAAGAAAGACATGTCATTGGAAACTTTCATGTCTCTACACTCCAATGGCCAGAAAGTCCAGAATGGCGTTGTCCAAGAAAGGCAGCTGGATTCGTTCAAAGCACCGGCCGAATATTCGTTGGCTCACTGGGTCACTGAAGACCTTGGTATGAGGAGTGGTCTTGCTGCTGCTTTCAAGCGGAAATTTGGACAACTGGAACATCTACGACGACAAAACCCAGAGGTGGGGAAGGTACTGGAAATCATGGAAGGGACACGCCATCTGTTCTACCTTGTGACGAAGAAGCTTCCACATCATCTGACCACCTACAGTGATGTCTGGAAAGCCCTCAGTCATCTTCGTGACTTGATGCAGTCACAGGACCTGACTCATTTGGCCATTCCGAAGATGACCAATGACCGCGTGGACTGGCGTATGGTGAGAAGCATGCTGGAAGTGATCTTCAAGGGGGGTGGCGTTGACATCCTGGTGTGCTGCTATCCTTTCAGAAGGACGAACCATTTCCACCGAACATCACACTGCAGGATTGGGGACAGTTGAAGATATTGACATGAGGACATTTCGGGACGAAATTCTCTAAGGAGGGAGTAATGTGACGAAACATGCCCAGTGGAACGAACTTCCAAGGCGGTCGACAGCGGACACGAGTGACACGACGTTACAACCATTGCATCTCGCCATCGAATAACTCGGCTTTTGTCCCGTTTGTCACAAGCCCTAACCACTGTTAAGTTCTAGAATAGCAAAGTTTATTCGGTTGCCTACACCTAGAATATTGGAGAACTTTCGCTATCTATCGGAGGCATTGAAGAGGCTCTATATAAGAAGCTCCGCCATCCGGACAGGGGAGTAAGTTATCGATTAGACGCGAATTATAATCGTTACAACATAAATATACGCTGCGATTGTGAACATAAAAATTTGTGGTTGTGTCAGTGACTTTAAATAAATCAATTAAAACTGGACAAGTGTTTTCTATAGCGAAAAACATTACAGTATGTTCTCAAAGGTATATATGCAAGGGAATTTTAGCAGCACGACCACTGCATATTGTCAAAGGTATATTCTTTATGGGATATGTAACGCATGTACTGGAAATTTTAAAAGCTGACATAGGCTAACTTTTTTATTTGGAGAGATATATTAGTACTTCCAAAGGAAAATTGTGTGGGATAACTTTACTAAGAAAAATTAAGGTAAAAAATCATCGTTGCCAGATTTCGCAGCAGACCCAAAAACGATATTTTCGTGAACAGCAACATGGCTTTTTTTCAAAATAGTGTTATAGATCTCGAAATTCTGAACAAAAATGATATGAACATTTTTTTTATTTGAGTAGCCGTATTTGCGTAATCGGGCAAAAAAAAACTAATCTGCAGTCCATAACAGTGAACACAATCCGGATCAGTTAAAATAGCAATAGTAGGCCTCAGACACGTATCCAGGATTTGGTTTCGGGGGGGTCCAGTTGGTGTGTATGAAAAAAACTACATGAAGGGAAAATCGCTTTTTAATAATGTAAAGGGAAAAGCGGATACACTTTTGAAGAACCAATCCTACGACTTCTTTTATTCGCCATAACATTTATATTTTTAGTGAATATAGCGTGGTTATTAGCGGCATTATTATAATTATGAACCCGTTCTAAATACGTGCCTGAGAGAATAACAACAAAAATATTTTGGAAGTACTATAGTCTAAATCCAAATAAAAATGTTGACAGTGTAAGTTTTTTAAAACCTGACATGAAGCAACATTTTTATTTGGATAGATAAGCTCTATAGTACTTCCAAAAGGAAAGTTATCTTGTTTATTGTTGTTGTTGTTTTCTCACTGCCCACTATTGCTATTTTTTACTGATAAGTATTGTGTTCACTGTTATGAACTGCAGATCTAATTTTGTTGCCATGTTGCTATTCAAGAAAATATCGTTGCTGCGAAATCTGGCAACGCTGATTTTATTTATCTCTTCATCTTTCTTAGTTAGGTTATTTCACACAAGTAGTAGTATACAGGGTGTTTCCTAACCTCTGTGACAAAATGAAAGGGGCGATTCTTTGCTTAATTTTAAGACGAAAATGTGGTATAACTTTTTTTCAAATTTCGCTTTGTTTCCAAAATACAGGGTGTTTAATATTTTTTTTTCATTAGTTTTTTATTTTTAATTAATTTATCTTTTACTCGATTTTGTTGAAGTTTGGTAACGGTATTTATAGTGATAACGGGCTCATTTTGCCATGAACATATAAAAATTATCGAATACAGTGGCGTCCCGAGCGGCACTTCAACCAATATTATTGGGAAAAAAATTTACGCCACTGACTTTTTGTGTCATTTTCATTTTTTTCTCAGGTTATTCAACTAAAAACGCAACTTTTTGATCTCTTGAATTTTTATCGTATCTTGCCTGATTTTTGAGATAAAAAATTAAATCTAGTTGAGTGAGTTTTGACGCAAAAAGTAATTTTATCGCTGATGTTGAATTTTCTAACAAATACAGCAATCAATTATAATCACTTTAATGGAGAATTCAAAAACACTAAATAAATAAAAAATCTAAAAATAAATAATAATAAAAAAAATTAAACACCCTGTATTTTGAAAACAAAGCGAAATTCGAAAAAAAGTTACACCACATTTTCGTCTTAAAATTAAGCGAAGAATCACCCCTTTCATTTTGTCACAGAGGTTAGGAAACACCCTGTATATCAAAAAAATAAAAAAGTTGGCCCATGTTAGGTTTTTTACACTGTATATGTATTATATTCGAGATAATCCCTGAAAGTACATCCATCTCAAATCCTAAGCATGCCCCTAGCACATTGAGAAATGTCCCATGGATGTGCCTGAGATATTGCGAAATATCCTTATGCTGAAAGGTATATTATACGAAGCATATTCCCTGCATCTTATGTGGCTATATGAGGCTCTTTCACAAAGAGCATGTCGCATTTACCTCAATGTCAGAAGATTTTACACCAAGCACGATTACGTAGGTCCAGAGGTTGCTTCGCCTGAGGTAAGAGACGGAGGGGGGCGGAAAAATATGACGTCATCGGTGTCGAACGTCTGCAGTAGACTGAATCCTGTCATTCGATTGCATATATCGTGTCATGTGTCATTCGCAAGGTTGCCAGAACTTCTGTCTCAACAGGAGATCCACT